>VYZU01028627.1:79583-133670 GCA_013401355.1 Ceyx cyanopectus
ATCAAGATATAATATATAAAGATATATGATAGCTTTAATGATAAAAGATTATAGATAAATAATCTATATATCTAGAAAAGATTATGGATAGATAGATGGATAGATGGATAGATAGATGGATGGATAGATAGATAGATAGATAGATAGATAGATAGATAGGCAATTAAGCTGGTAAAGGGAGAAAATATCTTTTTTGGTCTTCAGAAAGGAGCTGACTGGAAAACAAGGTTGGGTTGCATTTTTTGGGGAAAAAAAAGACATTTTTATTATGTGCCAGGACAGCATTAACCCCTTCCCATTTTTTTGGTGGTCATGAAAACATGAAGTCCAAGAGCAGGTGGTGTTGTGCTCTTTCTATCTGCTTTCTTTTTACTCCCCCAGGGTAAAACAAACCAGGGGACACAAACACCAGCCCAGCCAGCAGGATCAGCTCAGCAGGCAGTGCTGGTGCCTGCAGGTAAAATGCCAGGGGAAGGCTGCAGAAGGAATACTAAATCCCACTAATGGTTGGGAGGAGAGGCACGAGCACCAGTGTGATTTGATGCATTTTTTTTTCAGTGGTGAAGCAGGTCATCTTGGATCTGCTCCAGCCAGCTTATTCTTGGCTTGTAACAGAGTGAATAAATATCCCTCCTTGCTTGTAAGGCCAGGTCCAAGTAGGTGACTTTCCCCTGAGGAAGCTCTGTCAACTCCTTTTCAGCTCTGCTGTGTTCCCATGATTAGCCTGAGTGCATTATATTGTAATAACCCTCCAGTACTTGGAAAATCTCTATTAGAGCCAGCAAACATTCTCACGTGGCTGGCTGGGCAGCCTGGCTCTGGTGACAGCAGCCACACCAACAACAGCAGCAGGGTGGCACCTCTTGGCAAAGGCCATGGTGGGTTGAAAATAAGAATGAGCTCAAGGAAGCTTAAAAACCCCCCATGTCCCTGGAGGTTATTGTTGCAGATCAAGTCCTTACACCCGTAGCCATGGGCCATGCAATGGAGCTGTGGGAGGGATCTCTCCCCTCATCTGCTGCTCATCTGCCCCCCTGGGGCAGCTACTCCATCTGTTCCCCAGCATCTCTCCTGTGTAAATCACCACAGAGACCATATTGATGGTCTAAACTCTGCACAGGTAAAGCAGGACAGTTCCTCCCATGGTGGCAGAAAAAAAGGCATCCTGCTGGAGGTTATTTCTTCTTGTTGTGGTTAAAAAGCCTCAAGCTGCTATTGGATGGAGGGGTGACCAGCAGCAACACTGAGACACTGCTGCTTTTCCTGAGCTGTGTTGACCCAGAGAGTCCTTTGGAGACTTTCCAGCCCTGTCTGGATGCATTTCTGAGTGATCTGCCCTAGTGCTGCTCCTGCTCTGGCAGGGGAGGTTGGACTTGATCTTTGGAGGTGTCCCTTCCAACCCCTACCCTTCTGTGATTCTGTGCCCACATGCAAAGCACATCACGCCTCCTGTGCAACCACTGGCTGCACTGGTGAAGCTTTCACATGCCAGGCACTGGGGGAAAAAAATAAATGTGGAAGCCCCTCATTGCAAAGCTGCCAGATCCCCTGGGTGAGCACCCTGTGCTTGGGCAAAGCCAGGAGGAAAGAGCTGCTGCCACTGCTTGTGGCTGTGTGAACTCTGCTGCCTGTTACCTGGCACCACAGCAGCTACAGTGAAGGGAGAAGTGTCTATTTCTAATATCTACACTGCCTGACAACAGGCAGAGACACCTCTGCTGGAAACAGCCACAGGGATGGGGATGGGTGCACTTGGTGCACAAGAAACCCTGGTCCTGTTGAGGGGGTGCCTTGGGTCTGCTCTTGGTTGCTCCTTTGGGAAACTCAGAGTGACACAGAATTATTACACAGAATTATTACACAGAATTATTGCTGAGGCTGAAATAGACCTTTGAGATCATCAAGTCCAGCCTAAGACCTGACACCACAACACCTAATTAGACCATGGCACTAAGTGTCACATCCAAAGGCTTCCAGAGGTGAGAACCACTGTGCTCCCATGCTCATCCATCAGGAACTCTTTGATTTCTCATGGCTCTTCTTGTCTGCCTTAAAAATGCTGGTACAATGAAATCTGCAGTGGTTTACAATCTGTGAATCACAAAAATTACCTGCTAATCAGGTCCAGTTTTAATTATTTTTAAGCTGTGTCTCTACTTTAACCATGTAAAAATCTTCTGAATTACATGTACAAACCAAACAGGTACCAAAAGGAATTCTTGCTGAGTTTTTACATGAAAGCTGTTAAAAAAGCAATCATCTCTCCATCTTTGCAGGGCTTGAAACCTCTATAATTAATAATAATAATAATAAAAAAATTCTTAGTCATAATTTTTTCTCTGAAATAATTTGTTACCAAAATCCAGTGCCTTGCTTTTTAACTTCTAAAAACAAAAGTCTGTGTTTTCAGGCTGCAGCTGGTAGCCCCTGTGCTTCTCTGATCTCAGCACCTTTCTTCTTTTTTTCTTTTGTGCATGTGTTTCTACCAGTTTACCAGCTCCATCAAAGAAATAGATGGCTGTTATGATTACACCCCATGCTGAGTTAAATGTTACTAACAGTGATAAAGGATTGCTATAGAACAAAACGTCCCCTGGGTGAAAACACAGGAGTTAAATGCAGAAGACGTGAGGCTCTCCACGCAGTCAAAACACAATTTCAAGCAGCCAGGTTTCCAAAGTGCTTTAGTTGAGCAAAAGTAATGCATGCTTCTGTTATCAAAATAGATCTAGAGCAATATTACTGGATGAAATCACACAGGGGCTCTGCTGGAGGGTGGTGGTCATGAAAATGACTCTGTCTAGGATTTCACATCAGGCTTTGTTTGCTCAAAGAGAAATGCTGATGCTGAGGGCACTGGGCTGCATCTGAAAGTCCTTCAATTTTTCTCCCATGTTTGGGATATAAGGTAGTGGAAACCAGGCTTTGCATTTGCTTCAGGTCCTGTGAAGACACAGGATTATAAAGTCAAGATGAGCCCTAAAAGCAGGTTGTTTCTGGAAAGAACATTTATTAATTGCCATTTTCTTTTACCATTGGGGTGCTTGCACTTGGTTTCCACCACGAGATCAGTTTTTCAAAAAGAAAAAAAATTGAAGTACTTAACAGTACTTTAATAATGTAAATTTTAAGATTTTTTGGGGGGAAAAAAAGGTTCTTCTGACCAATGTGCATGTATTGCAAAAATCTAGTAGGAGAATGTAGATACTGGGGAAAAAAAGAAACCATTTCCAACTGTTCATGTCCCATCTACCTCTCTGAGACTCTTGGCCCTCTGCAGTTTCTTATTCTCAGTCTTGATGGGACTTTTTATAGTATTTCTATAAAATATATATATAAACATAGTATTTCAGGGATGAAAACAAACCCCACTGAGAAATAACTGTACAAAAGCACAACTTCTAGCCCAACCTCCCCAGCTGGGAGATGGGACAATTCCCCAGTGGACTCTGATTTATTGGTTTCCTAGACACCTGCATCAGAGCTCTTGGAGAATTTCCTCACCACGGTGATGCAAGTGCAAGCTGGAAAGGAGTAGCAGGGAAATCAGCATCGTCCCCCCACTCCCCTGCCCCCTCTGAGCCTGGCAAGTGCTGTTCAGAGTCGTTGCTTTTAATTTTAGTGGAGAGAATGACTTGAAAAGCTTTGTACTCTCTACAGTATTACGAAATGTAGGTGCCCAAAAAGCTTGTTATTTAATCTGGTTTCTTGTTTGTGTACAGCTTCATTGCAAAAGGGAGAGAAAAAAAAAGGGCAACTGGGGTGGTTTGACCTTGGCTGGGTGACAGGTGCCCACCGAGCTGCTCTGTCACCCCCTCCACCTCCCACTCCTCTCAACTGGAGCAGGGGGAAGAAAATCAGATGAAACTCGTGGGTTAAAGGCAGTTTAATGAAAAACGAAGCAAGGCCATGCATAGAAGGAAAATAAAACAAAGATTTCTTCTCTGCACCACCAGCAGGTGATGTCTGGCCCTTTTTTTTGGGAAGCAGAGCCTCCCAAAGGGGTTGTGTGTTTTGTGTTTCACAAGGAATCTGGCCATTTCAGGCTTTGGCAACACCCTTCCAGGGAAACTGTTGTCTCCTACCACTGACAGCAGCAGCAAGGTGGAGTTGGATCAGTGCCTCACCCCCCTCAGAGTGAAGACTTTCCTTATTTCCAGTCATTGCCCTCCTCACCCCTGAGGCACCTCCACAGCCTGATCTTTCCACAGGGAGAATTTTTGGTGATGTTCCTCCAGGGCTTTGCAGTAGGAGCTGTTTTGGTGAGGTTTCTCCAAGGCTGCGTGGTTTCTCTGCTCTTAAAACCAATGGTGGCTTTTCAGGAGGCAAAGACAAGTGGCTTCACCTCCCTCCCACAGCCCTGGATTCACCTCTGGCTCCCTGCTAGGCTGGAGCAATCCTCAGCCCACTGTGGCATCCCATCCTGCAGGCAAGGGGAATTCCTGTCTGTGTTGTGTCATCAGCATACTGTAAAAAGAAAAAAAAAAAAAAAGGGAAAAAAATAAAGACAGCTGGAGTGTTTCCCACACATTTCTCCATTTTCATGACGTCGTGGTGATCAAAATACCCAAGGCAGTGTTTTCAGAGCTTCAAGTAAGTGCGTGGGGGAATGAAAGGGTTTTTCTTGGCACAAAGGACCCTCCTGTGAGGGTGGCTGAAAGGAATGGGACAAACCCCCCCCCCCCCACGTCAGGAGTGGCAGCTCAAGCCTCCTCAATCCTTTATCACTTGTCATGCAGATGATCCACCTGCCACAGGTGACCATAAGCTGAAAACTCCTTCTTGTCAGAATTATTGATGACAAAACAACTCTTTAATCTACACTCATAGAATCATAAAAGGGTTGAGGTTGGGCATGACCTCTGGAGATGCTGGAGTCCAACCCCCTGCCAGAGCAGGGGCAGCCAGGGCAGCCCACACAGGAACAGAGCCAGGGGGGGGTGGAAAGTCTCCAGAGAAGGAGACTCCAGCACCTCTCTGGGAAATCTGACTAGATCACCTTTAGAAGTCCTAACCTAGGGAATTCTATGATTCTAGGGGAAAGAGAGAATACTTGGTTTTGCCTTAATTGCTTTTGGATATTTTTTAGGGGAAAAAAACCCAACCAGCTTTTAAAACTTGATGTTCTTTTAGTGAATAAATAAGAACTGATGTGTTTTGTTCCTAGACAAGCAGGCTGCATTCCCAAATGAATCAGTGCCCTTGAGCAGAAGCAAATTCAGGTGCTGGTAGCTTAATAACAGAAGTCCTAGAACTTCTTATGAGTTGTGGAAGTGACTTGTAGAGTCCCTCCAAGTGAAGGCAACCTGTGGAGTAACATGAAAACAAAGGGCTGAGCTTTTCCCAGCTGGTGGTGGAAGGAGAGGGATAGTTGTGGAAACAGGGTGAAAACAGAGGTGTAAAAAGAAGTGGGGAGTGAATATCTGGAGCTGCCACAGATGCTGAGTGTAAAAACTTCTATTTTAGTGTAGTTTCAATTTGGATGCATAGTCCAGCCTGGTTTTTTCCTTTTAATTGGTGCCATATCCCAAGGTGACAGTGTGTTGGGGTGGGGTGGGAGGTGGCATGAGGGCCAGGGGAGCTGCTCTGTGCCTGCTGGGTTTCATTTCACAGTCTGAATGGGATTCATCAGCTGGTTCTCCTCCAGAGCCAGAGGCTGAAACAAGCAAGGGAGCCTCTGTCCTTGTAGTCTGATAGATGATCAGTTCAGTCTATAATTCTTACAAGGCCCTTGAGGCGAGTTGCTCTGGCCTGCAAATACAAGATACAGCCACTCTTGGTGCCAAAATGAGATGTCAAGTTGCTCTGCCCTTTTGGAGTGAGATGAGAAATACTCCTCAGACATGATCCCATTCATCTCAGAGGGCTGGCTGCAAATCCCTCAGGTTTTCCTCTGAGGGAATAAAGCTGATGGCTGTACAGGCTCCCAAACACAGCCATGCCCAGCTCCTCTGCACCTATTTATCTGCACACCAGGAATTTGTAGGAGGAAGCCTCCTCATGGGACACCTCCCAGTGAGCCCATGGCAGTCTGTGGCACAAGCATCTGATGCCCCAAGAGGTCTTGGTGAATCCTGTTGCATCCCACTGCATCCTCTCATATCCCACTGCATCCTGCTGCATCCCACTGCATCATCTCATATCCCACTGCATCCTGCTGCCCTGTCACCAAAAGAGGGGGTTGGATATCACCTTCCTGACCAGCCTCCCCTGGTGCCTACAGAGATGTCACCTAAATATCGTGTGTCAGTTTATACCCTTGGACTGAACATAGGCCACTGAGGCAATTTATCTGGGGGGTGGCTTGATCTCCAGCCAATCTAGAAATGTGTCCCCATTTTGGTTGCAAAGGACTGCAGAGAGAGTGAGAAGCTAAATACCAACATTTATGAAGCCACATGTGTTCTCAGCAAGAGAAAAAAAAAAGAAAGAGAAAGCCCTGATAAAACCAAGCAGCACCGTGGTTGGCTGCTTTCCTGCTGTGAGTTGCAGCTCTGTGTTAGACTCAGTGGTTCATCTGTCAGTAGTTAATTAACCCAGCCCCAGCCTGTGGTTTTGTCACTGTGACCTGGTACAGCAACTGCTTGGTCCTTGAGTCTGTGATTTCTCCATCTGCTCCCCTCCTGGGTGGATACCTCTGAAGTGGGGAGCAGCTTCACTTGACTGAAACACAATCAAACTACAGACAGTAGGCACAGACACACACAAAGGCCTCTTTTATTTTATAATGCTGGAAAACAAGTTTCTAAATCCTATATCCAGTTTCTATTGCCCTTTATTTTATTTTTTGCTGGCTTGTGTGTGGTTTCTTTTTTGGGTCTAACTCCTAGCTGCTTACCCTGCAGTGCCAGGGGAAGGCTCTGGAGAAGTCCAGCCTTGCAGGGGAAGCTGTTAATGGCAGGAGGGAGGGAGTGGATGAGAGGAAATGGGTTTAAGTTGTGCCAGGGGAGTTTTAGGTTGGATATGAGGAACAATTTCTCTACTGAGAGTCATGAGGCCTTGGCACAGGCTGCCCAGGGAGGGAGTGGAGTCACCATCCCTGGAGGGATTCAATAAACATGTAGACGTGGCACTTCAGGACAGGGTGCAGTGGTCATGTTGGGTAGATGGTTGGACTTGATGATCTTAGAGGTCTTTGCCAACCTTAATAATTCTACTAAGCAATGATTTGATGACAATTTTGCTTTGGTCTGATGGTTTCTTCCAGCCTGACACAGATGAGCATCTGCTGTGCCCACGGACCACCCAGCTCCCATTGAACTCTTGCACCCTCCAGGGACACTGGGGACCCTTGGTGCCTTTTAGGTCTTTCCCAGAAATCCACTCCCTTGAAAACTGGGGTCAGGGGGAAGAATAATTAGGAATAAAGTTAGCTAGCAATGTGCGTGGTTTTGGGGAGGCATGAAAAACAATTTTCAATATATGGTTGGTGCTTTTCCAGGTGAACAGTGGTTTAAAAATATCCTGACCTTTTAAAATGTCTTCATAAACCTTTCTCAAACAGGTTTGTTAAGGATAAGCCTTACATCAATCTGAAACAAATATAATTGAAAATACTCCAGATTTTAGTTCACACTTGCTTCCTTAATTTTGCAAGGAGCACAATGTGTTTTTCCTACTTGGAGACCCTTGACGCTGGATTTTCATCTCAAGGCAGCTTGTTATGGGATTAAAATGTCCAAAGAAATGATACAGGATTTGCTTTTAATTAACTTTTTTTTTTCTCCCCCTGTGCAGAAACACTTTCTGTTTGTAGGTAACGAGTGGATGACAAACTCTGCACTCAGAATGGAGGAGAGAAAGGAACTGGATGAGTTTTATTTTATTTTGAAGCAACTGGCATCCATCTGGTAAAGGGGTGGTCACAGAAGGGTTGCAGCAGGAGGCAGCTGAGTGGATTAAATCACAGGGGTCATTGCTTTAGAAAAGCCAGAATCTCTCTTTCTTCAGCCCTGAATAATCCAGCATCCCAGCTTTTTTGCACCAAGGGCTTTGGGCTGCCAGTTAAAGCAACACTTAATGGGCAGAAGATGCTGCTGCATGGGTTGGATGGTTGCACACACCACTACGTTTGGATAGAAATGAATTAATTCACTTTTAGGCTTCAAAATTCAGAGAACTTAATGCAAACCAGCTATTGGTAGCTTCATTGATCTTAATAATTTCCATAGGCACCCAAAGGAGAGAAACCTTTGCCTGCAACACCTCCCGTGGTGTCATTGGTTGTCTTTGGTTTCCAGATGATGTCAACCTAAACTTTCTATTCCCATCATGTTACATGGAGCTGAAGATTGAATCTTTTTTTTTTTCCAGCTATAATGGTTTTATTGAGTTTTTGTGGGGGGGACGTGCAGCAAAACAAACCAGCTACAAAGTTAATTGTGTCTGCAAGATGACAGGGATCTTATAAACTGCAAACACCCAGCCCACTCGGGAATAAATTGGTTTATGCAGCTCTCACAGTCCACAGAGCTGATTGAAAGAGTTTGTCATAAATCTGTTGGCTTATTTTTTTTAGTAAATATAACCCCCACATTTTTTTCTCAGCAGTTTGATTTTTTTTTTTTTTTCTAAATAAAGAGTATTCACATTTTACAGTGAAAAGCTCAATACCCTCTTTGTTGCCTCCAAGATATGGGGCATTTGCATATAAAGAATAGGATGAGCAGTGGCAGCTGTCACACAGAGTCATGGAATGGTGGGGGTTGGAAATGACCTCTGGAGAGCATGGAATCCAATCCCCCTGCCAGAACAGGTCTACCTAGAGAAGGTCACACAGGATTGCATTATCCAGGTGGGTTTTGAATGTCTCCAGAGACTCCACAGCCTCTCTGGGCAGCCTGTTCCAAGCTCTGTCACCCTCAAAGTAAAGAAGTTCCTCTTCATGTCTAGATGGACCTTCCTATGTTCAAGTTTGTGATCATCACCTCATTACCTCAAGGACACCTTGCTGGCTCATGATCATCCTGTTGTCACTGCACCCCCTTCAACAGGCAGCTGTGGATGGATCAAAGGATGTATCCACCCAGAAACTACTTAAACCAGGGGTGTCTCTGCTGTTTTCATTACCAAAAGGGCCCTGAAGGACACATCTTTTCTTTCCAGGCAATATATCTGTCATTGTTTGGGGTTCTGAAGGTCCAAGTAGCTCCCTATGACCTCAATGTCCGGGGAGGAAAACAGGGAAGGGTGGAACCTGCATCCAGCAGGGGTGGTTCAGTGCCTTCATGCACGTAAAACGGGCTGTCCAGGAATAAACTGGAGACTTTAAAACCTAAAGGTTTTGGAAAAGGTGATGAACCAACACAAGGAATGTACCACTGGATATCTCAGGCCAGGAACTTCTAATTTAACTACAGCAGTGCAGTGTGGAAGGGCTGTGGGGTTGGTGGGAGAGGCTCCTTACTCCAGCTTGGAGTCAACACTACCTCTGCAAACCTGCACCCTGCCCCAGCTTGGGGCCACTACCCAGATAATAAACATGAATTAAAGCCTCAGGACATCTCCTTACAGCAGGAGAGAGGAACTCCACCCAGTCTGAGCAGCTTTTATTCTGCTGGTGCCAGCTCTTCATTGACACCTTTCCCAGTCTCTCAAAAGGCTCTTTCAAGCATTTTGTGTCCACTGAGAGATTATTTCCATGTACGAGCTCCACATGATGCAGCAACACCAATGACCACACTAAACTTTGAAGCCTTTAATCTGCTCTTAACAATATTCTTGTTCAGATGAGTGCATAATAACAAGCTGATGAGGCAGGACTTGGAGAGCTGACCCACCAAAGTCCTTTCAGTGGACTGGAATCTCTCTTCTGAGTGATGCCCAATGATAGGACAAGGGGCAATGGGTGCAAGATGGACAGTGGAGGTTTCATGGAAACATCAGGAGAAACATTTTCACAGTGAGGGTGACAGAGCCTGGCCCAGTTTGCCCAGAGAGGTTGTGGAGTCTCCTTCTCTGGAGACATTCAAACCCCACCAGCAGCTGCTGGTGATGGACTTCAGCTTGAAGGACTGGGGCCAGCCTGTCCTAGACCAGGCTCTGCATATCCCTGCAGCCTGGTCATGGCCTTTCAGATCTCCAAGGGCTTGATTTAACTTTCTGAAACAACAGTGACAGTGCCTAACCAAGCTCCACCCTGTGTGTCCTCCTCTAGAAAGCAGCACTGACTCCTTCAGCAGAACCAGCCTAATCCTGGTAGTGCTCCAGCATGGATCAGAGACCCTCCCAGCTCAAAGTCTACAGCAGACCCAACAAATTCAGCTCTCTGCCACCAAATAACTCTTCTTCAGGAGCTGAGCCACCTGCCACAAGGCCACGGCTGGCTGTTCCAAGTGAAGGGTTGAATTACTATTAATGCCAGACTGGGAAGTCACTTTGCAATATGGAAGGTCATTTATTTATTGTTTTATCATGACACATAAAAGGCTATGGCTGCAATATCAAAAGTGTGGTGTCACTTCTAAAATACCAGCATTATTAATGTGGTGGTAAGATACTGTTAACATTTACAGGAGAGGTGTGTAACAGTTCCATAGCCTTGCCTAATGGGTTGCTCCAGTGACAAGAAACCCTGGCAAGCAGATGATGGATGGAATTGCAGTGCCTATTTGTTACAATGGTTCTTCCCCCTTGATTACTAAATGGCCTCTAATGAAATCAGTAATTGCTGCTGAATCTAATTGTTTTGAATATGGTAGTAGATAGGTCCTTTGCTTTTACAGTATGTGTCAGAATAAAAGAGAAGCCTCTGAAAAATAGAGCAATGGCATTTCCTTACAAAATGAGATGAAAAAATAAAACAATATAAATGAAACTTTCAAGTGTTTCTTTGTATTTAAAGCTCTTATTTCAATAGACTGTATTTAAACATTCTTAAATAATCATTCTGTACCTTTGATTTTTTCTTTTTTCTTGTCTTTTTTTTTTTTTTCTGTTTCATCTTTGGAAACAAATAGAGTAATCTCACTATAAACGTGTGCAAATAGAAAAGATAAATATACTCGAGGCCCATGTCATAAAAAGGTGGTCTCGGAACTGTCACTTTTACAACGATCACCTGAGGTCCCTTTCCTTTTGTCCTGCAAGCTATTTGAGCTCTGTTCTTTTAAGCCTTTGAAGTCCACGTGCAGGGGAGGGTTGAGCACACACGCACTGTCCTGTGTTCCACTCTGCAAGCTGCCTGATGGCACCTGGAGGACAGTCCCCACGCGACTGAAGAGAGGAGTTGATGTGATCCACTTCAGCAAACTGAAGTCGTCTTGATCAACTGCTGAGCTCCAGGGGAAAGCTGCTCCCACAGGCAGAGACTCGGCCTCTGAGGTGTCGTGTGTGACTTCATGACATCCCACGGGCATTTCCAGGTTACCTGCTGATGAGTTTGAGGGGAGTTTGTTTTCCTCATCCAACAGGGCTCCCCGGGGAGAGGCAGCCACAGGCTGATGCGCCGCTGCGTGTTCTGCCTTGGTGTGCCCTTGGAAAGGAGGTGTTGGACAAGGTGTGCTTTGGTTGTTGGCCTTACAACAATCACTAGAGTTTGAGGCAAGGCTCGGGGAGAAGCTGTTTGCAGAGGGTTGTGCCTGACGTGTTGATTCCTTCCCATTCCACTTGGGCAGGAGCTGGGTGCGAATCTCCGGGGGTAATTTACTCAACTGGCGGCCAAGCTGAAGCTGGGTTGGGAATAGTGTTCCCTGAAGGATTCTGTACAGAAATCTGCAAGAGGAGGAAGAACATGTGAAAAGAACTGGAAGGAGGAAGCAGCCAAGAGGTTGTTAAGAGAAAACATCCAAATGTACAACACACAGAAAAAAAAAAATAAATCTATGCCTTTCTTATGTTTGACATGAAAAATCTTGTAGGGGAGCTCTGAGTGCTGTGCTAATATTGTGATTAACAGCAAGCAGTGTAATTAATCTGTGTCTTTAGCCAGCAATCCACCTGATTACACACAGCCTTTCATCCTTCCTAGAGAGGAATCAAAGGCAAGGGAGATCAGGTCTCCTAGATTCAAGTCAGTCCACACCACCTTAGAATTTCTGTTATGGGAGGATGGGTTGAATCTGGAAGCATCATGGAAAACCTCACAGGGTAGCAAATCTCTGCGTGGCCAGGAGGTTCAACCAACAACCTACAATTATCCCACTCTTGTGGTCTACAACCAGGAGCTGTGGTCTGTTCCTGTGGTTAGACAACCTGATTTCATATAATCAGCTGCTGAAAAATATTGACTTGGTTGGTAAGGCAAAAAAAAGAGAGAGGGGGTAGAAGGAGAAATGTTTCCTGCCCTCCCAACCACATCCATAAAGAGCTTTGATATATGAGAGAGGTTATAATACCTGGGCAGCAATGCAACGACAGGTGATACAATGCAAGTCAGATAGAACATAGGGTCT
Source organism: Ceyx cyanopectus (assembly GCA_013401355.1). NCBI lineage: Eukaryota > Metazoa > Chordata > Aves > Coraciiformes > Alcedinidae > Ceyx > Ceyx cyanopectus. The sequence goes on from VYZU01028627.1 coordinate 91,976, forward strand.
CCCATCAGCCTTTCCATAGTCCAGTAGGGGTTGGATGGAGGATGGCATACTGGGCAGGAAGCGTTGTAAACCAGGGCCACAAAGAAAAATAAAAGGATGCTGAAGATGCAAGATGACCAGTGGAGAAAAGTCTAGAACAACAGAACAAGAAAAGAATCATGATTCCTTATATTCTGAGAAGTTGTGCTGTGATTTTGAATTAAAACTTAATTTCTGGAGCCAAATCCACGCAGAGCAAAGAGTTTAGAGCCTTGCTCTTCCAAAAAATTCTTATTATAGATACAGCACTACAAAGCTCTTTGCAGATCACAGTTTAAAACCTTTTTCATCTTTGCTTAAGGTGCTTGCTAAAAACAGAACGTGCTGAGGAAACAAAACAACCATCATTTGGGTTTGAAGAGTAGTGCTAAGAAAAGAATGATGTGAATGCCACTGAGTTTCTATGGAGGCTGTGGGTACCTTACCCAAGTTTTGGTTTCAATAGCCAGATGTAGTATGATGGTGAAAAGAGCTATGGTGGTGATGGGGGTTCCCCAGGAGAAGACATCCACCTCTGAATCATGGTAAGTCTGTAAAGAAGGAGAGAGAATTTAACCCAAGCTCTGCAGTCAGTCCTCCTCAAGGTGCCTGAAATAAAATGGCTTAAACCAAATACTTACAAAATAGGGGATAAAGAAGCAAACCAGGCTTTGATACAGAGCATCAATCATGTTCATCCAAAACATGTGTGGCTGGTACTCCTGTGGCATGAAAACAATTAAGAAAATCAGAGCCTAATCCACTGCCCTTTGTTCTGTCAAAAGGTACAAGTGCAAAGATGCTGTCCCTGACCTCTTGACACCCAGCCCTCATGGATTTAGAGACACTAATTAGAAGTCCTCTCAGTTCTCTCCTCTCCAGCCTAAAAAGCCTCAGATCTCTCAACCTTTCCTCATGAGGCAGCTGTTCCAGCCCCTTCATCATCCTTGTAGCCTCCCTTGGACTCTCTCCAGTAGATCCCTGTCCCTCTTGAACTGAGGAGACCAGATCAGGTCACAATACTCCAGGTGAAGTCTCAAGGATCTCTTGAGGCTGAAGAGTCTACCTGCAGGGTACTCTGCTCTGGGAGGGCACTAAAATTCTCCTTTCATCTTTCCAGGAGAGTGTCCAGCAGCATCACTAGATGTGTGGGGTACCAAATGCAGGTGTACAGTTCAGAGACAAGAACCACTCACTGCCTCCTCTCAGAGGCCACAATGCCAGATGCTTTTAAGTCAAGCTGTTGCCTTGGCACCAATGTCTCAATACTGATAGTTTTGCCAAGCAGAAAGATTTTCCCAAAGCACACTGTAGCTGTAATTACCAGATGTGGTTTGGCTTTAATCTCTCCTGCAATTCCTTCTGTTTTCACTGTACAATTCAAGCAGGCAGGGACAAGATGTTTTCAACAGATAGTTCAGCTGAACCTGTCATCTGCTGGTGACCACCTCCTGCAGAGCCTCAGTCTGTTGACCTCTGTGCTTACTCCTAAAACCATCTTTCATTTCTGACTGTAATGGGCTGAGGTCTGAGTTTCTGAGTAAGTACTGGGAGGTTATTCTGTGAAAGTCTGCACTGGTCTACAAGGCCTAATCTGCTTTATTTTGTGGTTATTTGTGAGCCTGGCCCATGAGGGAGGTGCTCAGCTTTGATTTAGTGTATCCAGCTTGTCTCCTGTTGTGTATTTCCAAATGTAGCTGGGGTTTTGTTTTTGTTGTTTGATTTAAAAGTGCTTTCAGCATGTAGACACTTTGACTCAGATGAGCAATACAATGAAATAATAACAGTGACTTCTCAGGCTGGTTTTTGTCAGCAGGGGGTGGTTTTTGGGTGACGTGGAAAAAAAACCAACCCCAAATCAAATACAAAAAGGAAGAAGTTTTTACCTCCATATTCTGGCCACTTTTATAAAGCTGGGGTGCAGCAATTAAGACTTCAGCTGGCACGTCCTTATCCAGCACACCAGTCATCAGTTGTGGAAGAGAGGAGAAGAGTAAATTAAAGAAGATGAGATACCACTGATCAATCATTGACGAGCCAGAGAAACCACAGTAGAACTGATACCAGAAGAGCAGGGCCACAAACATCTGAAACAACAAGAGCAGTGCTGTAAATATGACAAGATAAGCAGAATCAGAGATATTCAGGTTGGCAAAGACCCAGAATTGCAGTAAACATGTGAATTTAGATACTTTTCTCTCACTCATCTGTAATAAACAGCTGATCCTAGACCCAAGACATTTTCCTCTCTAGGGCCTTGCTAAAATTAACCTGTCTTGGAAACAGTTTGGCTCTGACACAAGTGGGTAGCTTGTTGAAAATACAGTCAGCTGAAAATTTTCCTACCATCTCTAGGACTGGTCTCAGCAGTGCTGTCAAAGTTGTACAAATAAACAACATTTCAGTAACCAAGCTTAAATCAGATTTTTTTTTCTTTCTTTTAGTTTGAATTTAATGAGCATTTAATTTCATTTCAAATATAATGCTCCCTCTTGCTTCTGTGCATTACTCCCCTGAAAAAGTCAAGATGAGTTTGCAAAAAAAATGAATTAGTCTTTCAATAAAAAAGGTTTCCTTTTTTTCCCCCCTGCTCAGATGGGATTGTTTGATGAGTGTTTTCCCAGAATTTCTCAGTGAATTAAGTATATGTCAAAAAATTGCCCAGTGCTGTCTTGCAAAGAAAGTCCAAAGGGGAAGAAGCAGGGCAAAAAGGTGAGGCAGAATTCTCCTTACATGAAATCTCCTTTCATCAAGCTCTGATATTTCTAGTAACACTGTTTTTTAGTTTAAATTTTACTTGTATTTTTATTATCTCCACCGAGCCAAACATCTTCTTGGATAAGTCATCTGAGTTTCCAAATGGCTTTTGCAGCAATTTGGAGTTTACACTTCTGGGTTAAGTTCTAGTGAAGAATGGAAAATTTCATCATATGAACAAAAGGAGAAAAAAACCAAACCCAAACACTTGAGGAAATTGAAAACTTGCAGATCATTTGTAGTGTAGCTCTGTGTTCTCTGTGGAGAATCACCCAGAACAGCATCCTTGCAAAAGGATCAGGTGCTCACATCTTTCTTTCCTGAATATTCTGTCCTGTGTCAGGCATATCCCTGTCTATAGGTTGGATGCCCTGCTGCAGCAGCAACAAGTATTGCTCAGAAAGCTCTCAAGGCTGCCAAAGCAGAGCCAACACAAAGAGATTTCCTCAGTTATGTTCTAGCCTTGAGGCAGCAGCTTCTGAAAATCTCTTGCTAAAAATGGCATGAGAAATAATGCTCATAATCAAGGGGAGCTGTACCAAAGGAAATGGAAGATTTTACAAGAGCTGAACAACAACAACAAAAAAATCTAGATGTATAAACAACACCCCTGGCTGCTGATTGCTGGAATGTCTTGTGTTTATTACTTGTTGTTTGTTTGCTTTAATTTTAATGTAAGATATCTCTGCACTTGCTTCTTGGCAAGCCCAGATCCAATACCATCAAGACAAAGGGGATTTTGGGAGCATACAGCACTGGGGGTGGGAAAATAGACTTTGAACATCATTCAGGACCAAGCCTTAAAAAAAAAAAAATAAAAAAAAAAATCACATTTTTGAACACCCCCAGATATTTCACTGTTGTGTCTCTCCACTTGGTGCAGCACTATTAAAATCTGACTGCTATTTCAGACTCAGGGCAGCACTTCAGAACATCCAAGTGTCTTGTCTCTTGTGTGTCTAGAAGGCTGCTTGCATGCAGAAATCACTTGTGTTAACACAAAAATGCTTTATTAAACTTCATTAACCTTTTCATTCCTGTGATGGCCAACATTTTGAGGCAAGGATGGTCTCCTCCTGATAAAATCTCAGACTGAGATCAGACAAAGATTAGCCATGAGGAATTTGCACTAAAAAGTTGTTAATGATTAAAAAAAAAAAAAATAATGAGGATTGGATTTATTTTGGAGAGCAACTTTAAAAAAAAAAAAAAAAANCAGGGGGTGGTTTTCGGGTGACGTGGAAAAAAAACCAAACCCAAATCAAATACAAAAAGGAAGAAGTTTTTACCTCCATATTCTGGCCACTTTTATAAAGCTGGGGTGCAGCAATTAAGACTTCAGCTGGCACGTCCTTATCCAGCACACCAGTCATCAGTTGTGGAAGAGAGGAGAAGAGTAAATTAAAGAAGATGAGATACCACTGATCAATCATTGACGAGCCAGAGAAACCACAGTAGAACTGATACCAGAAGAGCAGGGCCACAAACATCTGAAACAACAAGAGCAGTGCTGTAAATATGACAAGATAAGCAGAATCAGAGATATTCAGGTTGGCAAAGACCCAGAATTGCAGTAAACATGTGAATTTAGATACTTTTCTCTCACTCATCTGTAATAAACAGCTGATCCTAGACCCAAGACATTTTCCTCTCTAGGGCCTTGCTAAAATTAACCTGTCTTGGAAACAGTTTGGCTCTGACACAAGTGGGTAGCTTGTTGAAAATACAGTCAGCTGAAAATTTTCCTACCATCTCTAGGACTGGTCTCAGCAGTGCTGTCAAAGTTGTACAAATAAACAACATTTCAGTAACCAAGCTTAAATCAGATTTTTTTTTCTTTCTTTTAGTTTGAATTTAATGAGCATTTAATTTCATTTCAAATATAATGCTCCCTCTTGCTTCTGTGCATTACTCCCCTGAAAAAGTCAAGATGAGTTTGCAAAAAAAATGAATTAGTCTTTCAATAAAAAAGGTTTCCTTTTTTTCCCCCCTGCTCAGATGGGATTGTTTGATGAGTGTTTTCCCAGAATTTCTCAGTGAATTAAGTATATGTCAAAAAATTGCCCAGTGCTGTCTTGCAAAGAAAGTCCAAAGGGGAAGAAGCAGGGCAAAAAGGTGAGGCAGAATTCTCCTTACATGAAATCTCCTTTCATCAAGCTCTGATATTTCTAGTAACACTGTTTTTTAGTTTAAATTTTACTTGTATTTTTATTATCTCCACCGAGCCAAACATCTTCTTGGATAAGTCATCTGAGTTTCCAAATGGCTTTTGCAGCAATTTGGAGTTTACACTTCTGGGTTAAGTTCTAGTGAAGAATGGAAAATTTCATCATATGAACAAAAGGAGAAAAAAAACAAACCCAAACACTTGAGGAAATTGAAAACTTGCAGATCATTTGTAGTGTAGCTCTGTGTTCTCTGTGGAGAATCACCCAGAACAGCATCCTTGCAAAAGGATCAGGTGCTCACATCTTTCTTTCCTGAATATTCTGTCCTGTGTCAGGCATATCCCTGTCTATAGGTTGGATGCCCTGCTGCAGCAGCAACAAGTATTGCTCAGAAAGCTCTCAAGGCTGCCAAAGCAGAGCCAACACAAAGAGATTTCCTCAGTTATGTTCTAGCCTTGAGGCAGCAGCTTCTGAAAATCTCTTGCTAAAAATGGCATGAGAAATAATGCTCATAATCAAGGGGAGCTGTACCAAAGGAAATGGAAGATTTTACAAGAGCTGAACAACAACAACAAAAAAATCTAGATGTATAAACAACACCCCTGGCTGCTGATTGCTGGAATGTCTTGTGTTTATTACTTGTTGTTTGTTTGCTTTAATTTTAATGTAAGATATCTCTGCACTTGCTTCTTGGCAAGCCCAGATCCAATACCATCAAGACAAAGGGGATTTTGGGAGCATACAGCACTGGGGGTGGGAAAATAGACTTTGAACATCATTCAGGACCAAGCCTTAAAAAAAAAAAATAAAAAAAAAAATCACACTTTTGAACACCCCCAGATATTTCACTGTTGTGTCTCTCCACTTGGTGCAGCACTATTAAAATCTGACTGCTATTTCAGACTCAGGGCAGCACTTCAGAACATCCAAGTGTCTTGTCTCTTGTGTGTCTAGAAGGCTGCTTGCATGCAGAAATCACTTGTGTTAACACAAAAATGCTTTATTAAACTTCATTAACCTTTTCATTCCTGTGATGGCCAACATTTTGAGGCAAGGATGGTCTCCTCCTGATAAAATCTCAGACTGAGATCAGACAAAGATTAGCCATGAGGAATTTGCACTAAAAAGTTGTTAATGATTAAAAAAAAAAAAANTGGAATTCTTCATTGTCTTGTTAGGCCATTTCCAATCAATCATCTTTGTACTCCAAGATCAATGCAAAGGGCTTTTGTTAGAGCCAAGGAGTTGAGCTGCTACTGGCTTAGTGCCCAGCACTGGACTAACTCCTGTTTCATACACCAGGGAGGAAACACAGACCTGCAGTCTGTTCTTTACCACAAAGCTTTCTTTCTAATGAACTCTTTTGGTTAGTTTGGAGTAGGTTAAATAAAGAAAAACCCTTCCCAGTCTCTGCAGCTAAGAGAAAGAGAGGACTCCAATTATCTCAGGTCCCTGGGGAATAGGTAGAGTGATTCACAGGCAACGACATGATCAGGTCAGGAAAATAAAAGACACTCCACTGCTACTTTGGACTGATGCTGGATGGCTTTGGCATTAAAAGACTCCTGTGTCCAGCCAGCTAAACCCTGCAAACCTGCTCAATAAAGCAACTTTTCTTAAGCAGTGCTTGGTATTTCTGTTACCTAATTTGCACATTCAGCAGCACACTGTGGCCGTTATGGAGTGGGGCCTGTATTCCTGCAAAAGGCAGGAATTCCAACTCTGCAAATCTCTTTGCAGCTTATTTAGCAACCATTTGAAGGTTGACCTAAGACTCAGCAGAGAAATCAACCCTGGGAAGCATGGAGGGGGGGGACAGAAAGCTGCCAAGTCAAACACTTACTGCATTTTTGTAGAAGAAATACAGCACCATGTTGGCGAGTCGGGAATAACACCAGTGGCCATGAACAAGCAAGAGCTTCTCCAGGTACCTGAATCTTGGGATTGCAAAGTCACTTGCCATCACTGCCTTTAAGGAAAGAAAAAGTTGGGATTATTATTGGAAAGCATCCTTTCCATCAGCAGCAGGGGATTTGGGCACCTTCTCAACTCCTATGGTCAATGGGTGCATTGAGAAGGGGGTGGCCAGCAGGTTGAGGGGGGTTCTCCTCCCTTTCTGCTCTAGGGAGACCCTACCTGGAGTGTTGCATCCAGTTCTGGGCTCCCCAGGTCAAGAGGGACAGGGAAATACTGGAGAGAGTCCAAGGGAGGGTTAGGAGGGGGATGAAGTGGCTGGAACATCTCTGGTGAGGAGAGGCTGAGAGCCCTGGGGCTGTTGAGTCTAGAGAGGAGAAGCCTGAGGGGGGATCTCATTAATGTCCATAAATCCCTGAGGGCTGGGTGTCAGGAGGGCAGGGACAGCCTCTTCTCACCTGTGCCCTGTGATAGGATGAGGGGCAATGGATTCCAGCTGGAGCACAGGGAGTTCCACCTCAACATGATGAAGAACTTCTTCCCTGTGAGGGTGCCAGAACCTGGAAGAGACTCCCCAGAGAGGTTGTGGAGTCTCCTCTGGAGACTTTCCAGCCCTGTCTGGATGTTTCTGAGTGATCTGCCCTAGTTTTAGCTCTGCTCTGGCGGGGGTTGGACTCGATGATCATTGAAGGTCCCTTCCAACCTCTACCATTCTGTGATGGAAATTGTACTCACAAAGAATGAAATCCGTCTGAAATGCAGCAGCTGCTGCTGCACTGATTTGGAATACCCAAAAGCAGACCCAGCAGAACATGCAGGAACCACCTGGTTGTTGCCCAGAGGAGATGACAGTCCACATTGCAGATGGTGGCAAACAACAGTAAAAAGCAAGAGGTGGGAGAGTAGCTGGTGATGGCAGATGCATGAGCATGAAGGCTCAGGGTTCATGCATCAACACCTTGGTGGCTGCAACATTATCTTTGTAACAGCTACAGGGTGAAATAAATTCCCAGAGAATAAAATAAGAAAAGGACAATTAATTGGCTGCATCACGATTATGGGACTTTAAAAGACAAACCAAGAAAAATATTAGTTTTTAATTACATTTGGAATTCTGGCTTAAAAAGTTTACCCAGATGTCCTGAGTATTTTGAGGGATTTAAAAAAATTGCATGTTTTCTAAAGCTGCCTATGAACAAATCCCTCTTGCTGACACTACCCTGGGACTGTGCAGGATGCCAGATCACACTGACAAAATGAATCACCAAGTTTCTCTCTATTTCTGACTAAAATTCAGGCTACAGCACATCTAGATGAGACCTTCTTCTAAATGATGGTGTTGTCACAGTTGTTTCATGATTTTCTGTATCCCTAGGGTCACACTACAATGCCATTTAATTTCATTTAACTTTTCATTTTCTATTTTGGTATCCCCTTTCATTGCTGTCCCATGGAGAACTTGCTGTCCACCAGGACTCCAAGGTCTGTGGAATGCTGCTTTCCAAGGTTAAAACTGTTGGCTCCTTTTCCTTTGTGCTTCTAAATAGTTTGATTCCATTTGGATTACAGTGAGCAACACGAGGAAAACATTTTTCCAAAGACATTTGCATGTTTATTTCTCCTCACAATACCCCCTCGATTTTCACATTTCTCTCTTTTTTTTTTTTTTTTCTGCCTGCTTTTTCACAGGAAAATGTGATTCATGCTCCACATGAGCCCATAGAAAGTGGGAAGAAAATAAATCAAGTGGGTGTTGCTGATTTAGACATCTAAGTGCCTGTGTGTGGAAGATTCTGACAGCTGCTTATAGTAGAGTCCTGCACAGTTCCTTAGGACCTTGTAGTAAAGCAAGGGCTCTATACACATTTTCCACTCTGTTGAACTTTCTTTTAGGAAAAAAAACAAACCAACAGGTATTTTAATGGGTTAATGAGCAAATATCTTTCAGATTTGAATACTCTGCAAAAGCCAGGGGCATCTGAGGGCTGGTTGTTGTATGAGCTCAACTGAAACTGGCATAATTGGTAGAAGAGTAAAAAAAAAAATGCTATGGGTTTGAATGAAGAAAAAAAGTGATCAGAAGTAATGCACAGATGATAGGAGCTGGTAAGTTCATAAAAGATGATATCACCCAGGAGTTTGGGGCAGATTTTTTGGTGCTGATAGGTTTGGATCCCACAAAAAGAGTCTCCTCTGGGTAAAGGAGGAACCTGAAGCCCAACCTAGTCTGATCAGGTCCTCAGGATGGAAACACTTCCCATCTTCCCTGAAGAGCTCTTTGATATCTACTCAGCTCCTCTATTTTCTCATGCAAACAGCCTGCCCTCAGCCCAAAGACAAGGTAGGTTGTGGGCATGAGGTATCTCCCTCATTCTCTGGGTCTTATATCTGGTGCCAACACTGCAAGCAGTAGAGGAGGCAGAGCTAATAGGTAATACAGTAGGTAACACATCCTATCCATACACATCCTCTGTTTTGGGGATGGGAGAAGTGATTTTATCCAGTGGTAAATACAGCAATCACAGGCTGGACACAGACTACAGAACAAGTCCCCTTATCTTGCTGCTCCCTGTGTTAGGAAATGGGGAGAAACCCAAGACTTGGCATCATGTGTAGGAAGCAGTGGTTCTGCAAATGGCTGTAATTTTCTCTCTTTTTTTCACTCTTCTGCTGTCTGAATAGGCTGAGTGAGTGAGATGTGTGGGTGGTTGGGCTAAGGGCCACCACCACAACATGCCAACAGCCTGCCTCAGCTGGATGGGCTTGTGCAGCTACTCCGCAGGAGAAGTATAACCACACAATACAGGAAAGAGAAGAATAACAGACAGAACAAGTGAATTACTTCCTTAATAATGAATAGCTGAGCTTTTTGCTTCTTTAAAAAAAAAATGTAATAAATGATTTCATAAAACACATTGCTTAGAGGGATCTAATCAGTTGAATTTTCTGAGAAGGTAGAATAATAAAATCATAAAATGGTAGGGATTGGAAGGGAGCTGTGGAGGTCATCAAGTCCAGTCCCTCTGTCAGAGCAGGATCACCCAGGGCAGCCCACACAGGAACAGATCCAGGGGGGGTTGGAAAGTCTCCAGAGGAGACTCCACAGCTTCTCTGGAAAGCCTGGGCCAGGCTCTGTCACTCTCACACCGAAGTTTTTCCTCATGTTGAGGTGGAATTTGTGTTTCACCTGCTACCATCATCTCTTGTCCTACCACAGGGCACCACTGGGAAAAGAATGGCCCCTCCTACTTTACACCCACCCTGCAGAGATTTATAACCATGAATAAGATTAATAAGGTAGCATGTGCAACCTCACCACAGATCTGAGACCAATCTCAAGCTGAAAGCCTCTGATGATGCACAACTGGCACTTCTGAGCACAACCTGCCTGTTCTCCTGGTTATCCAGAGGCATCTTGGTCAAGCTAACATATGCAAAGTGCCTGTTTCACCCTTTCATAAGAGTCAGTGACTGAGCAATGTTACCTGCATGCCTTCTTGACCAGAGATCCCCACGCCAACATCTGCCACTTGGATCATGCTGACATCATTAGCACCATCCCCTGAAGGTGACAAGAGACAGTTTTGTCATTGCTAGTAGACCAGGAAGAGTTGACAGCAGCAAAGCAAAGGAAAATCACTTGTTACTGAGTGTTGACTGAGTAAGGGGGTTGTGTACCAAGTGTTGTAGTAAGGGAGGTGTCATCTAGGGAAGGATACATCTTTGGAATATAAAGTTCAAAGCTTGGCAAAGCTGTCAAGACATTCTGATCTCTGTAGACTTTTTTTTTTTTTTATCATGGAAAAGTAAAAATAAAACAAACCCCTCTCTTTAAGACTTAAAATTTAAGTGTTCAGCCCAAACTGCACAAAAAACTAAAACTATGGAAGGCTGAGAAGGAACTTCCCAATATTTCTGCTTCCTGAGCAACTTTCTGCTTGCAATTAGGTATGAGTAAGATTGAAATGTGCAAGGAAGCCTAAAGCCAGTGAGAATGTCTGCATAGTAAAAAATATAATGAAGTTAAAAAGTAGATTATTTCTTGGTTTGAACACTCTGTGGTCAAATATCTCTATCACAGGTTGATTTAACTGCAATGGTTGCACAGTCACCAGCCCTTGCTCTGCTTCCAGTCATGAAATCACAAGTGCTGGGTGCCACAGGAAGGATAGCAGGATGCTAATCCTTCCTTCTTAACCTCAAATTTCCGTTCAGGATGCTGCATTCCAGCTTCCCTGCTGTTGGCACACATCAGAGTGGTGTCTGCTCACCTGACAAAGCTGATGCCTCTGTGATAACTTTGTGATAAGTTCACAGGGGGCTTGTGCAGGTGGCTTAGCCTTGGTTTGCTGTCTCTGGCCTTTCCTATGCAGGGAAGGCACTTGGGGAGCTCTGGAGATGGCTCAGCCTGGAGTTGTCCATAAGCCCCAGGCCAAACCAGGCCATGCTGCACCACCCAAAGACCCAAATGTGAGCTGGGCCTTGAAATTCCTCCACAAATGGTGTGCCCTGAGCCTCAATTCAAACCACTAGCCAGCTTCCTGAGAAAGTGAGATAAGGAAAACCTGGAGGGCTTCAGAAGACAGGACAATTTTTGTGTCTCCAGCTGCCATAATCCCATGGAGCAGAGTTTTGCCACAGCCACCTGTAGAGTTGCAGCCTCTACCTTGTGCATTTAAACTATATAATGAATAATGATTTAAACCAGGGGATAAAAGTGCTCAGGTTTAGCTTAGATTTTGAGAGTTGTCTCTCCAACTCTCACCTGGATAGAGGGAGACCCTTCCCCCTTGGGCAGGATATCAGCCAAGGTGAGTTTTCTAGGCTGGAGAGCCCTCAGCTGGAGTGGTGAGTGAATATTTAGCATGCTGTAAGTTTGCAAACGTGGGTGATTAACACATGTAGAATATTTAGCACACTTCCTAGTTTGTTATAGTGTATTCTGTAGCCAAAAAAAAACCTACTTACTGGAGAGTTAGACTTCAAAGACATGGTTTGATTGGACCTTACAGTTAAACCTGTGAGTTCAAACACATCATTTGCTTAAACATTGCAGTCCAGTTTGTTTTTGCTACACTAATGCAGCACGAGCCTAAATTTGAGATAGGGGAAGAAGAGCTGGTTGATTTTTTCTTGTGTTAAAATCGTGCCAACATAGAAGATGCTGCCAGATTGAAAACAGAGTGACTGGCAAAAGCTTCCCTTTGCCAACTAAGTGATTAGCTGGGCAGAAGTGTATGAGCTGGCACGATGCCTGTTGTAAATCCCTTCTCTATAGTGACAAGGCCAACTGATATCCTATGCTGTATGGCTGATTTGTGATGAGAAACACAGAACCCTGAGTTTAATAAATGACTGGATGAAAGAGCACTGAGCCCAGTGTTGTTCTGTGGAATACAGTGATTGCAAAATGGTGTTGTGCCCAGCATCAGCTACCCCAGCTGGGCTCAGCCACCAAGTGCCAAAGCCTCATCATATACCTGGGTTCCAATTACCTAACTTCTGTAGGAAGAAATCCCAAGGAGTTATATCTTAGTTTTGAATAAAGAGATGTCAGAGCTGTCTGACCACTTTCAGACGACACGGGAGGACTGAGTCGTGAGGCAGCTGGAAGGGACCTCCTGCAAGTGAAAAGCTCCAGGTTTTCAAGGCACAGTAGACATCAAGACAGAGGTATTTACCTATTGCCAAGGTCATGGCTTTGAGTTTGTCTCTGACCAGTTTCACTACCATGCTCTTTTGGATTGGGGTAGAGCGACAACACAAGACCGAACGGCATCGCTTGGCCAGAGCAAGGAATTTATCTTCTAGTGTAGGTTCCAGGGCATAAGCCAGAGTCCTTCCATCAATCACTAGACCCAAGCTGGAAAGCACAGGGGAAGAGGGTGGGTAGAGAGGGGTGAACCCAACAGGCATATTTCCTCTAGCTTCCTCTATTGTGTCGTTGGAAAATTTAGACTCTACGCACTGCAGACACTGTTCCAGCAGCACAGCACATGTCTCCTGAAAAAAACAACATCCACAGTGAATATGCTGGGGAGAAAAGAAAAAAACATGCTCAAAAGGTGGTGTTTGCTGTATATTTAGGCACAAGGATGATAGGGAATGTGTTATATTTGCTGCACTATTGAAGTTTTAATGTCTAATGATCTTTCCTATTAGCTCTAAACACAATTCCTGCAGAATGACAGCAGTGAGGACTTGAAAGGCTTAGAATCTAATTCCTCTTTAACATGCAGGATTGTATGCTGAACTCATTTCTTTTAGCTCCTCAGAGTAACAGTGTTGGGAAATGATATAATCAGCATCAGTAGCAGGTGAGGTATGGTGATGAACACCATGTACACGCCTACAACTCAAATCAAATAGTTATGCATTGTTAAAGGCAAATTAAAGGTTATTTAAGCTGAATTCTCTCTCCTGGCCATGCTCCACTAGAAGAGGTTACTGAGAATATATGAGATTTTAAAGTGACATGCTAGTGGTCTCACAGCAAAGTATGACAAAAAAAAAAAAGAGAAAGATCACAGAAAATCAATTTACCAGTTCAGTTGGTAAAATGCTGATATCTTTTCTTCCTTTTGGAAAGAAATTGGAGCTGGATACTGCTGGCCTACCTCTCCTCTGCTGAAGTCCAATGTTATCACCCCATTAAAGGACTATAGCACTATCAGTCTGGTTCCTTGTGTGTTAGACCATATCAGTAAACTCTTTGTGACTGCTTGCAACAAGCTGAGCACAGGAAAGATCAGTAATCCAGAAGAATCAGAAAAAGTCTGTTAGGAAGCAAGGCAGTAGATGTGGTTTTTCTGACTCTCAGTGTTAGCAGTGAAATTTAAGCAGTGCTTCTATCTCCAGAGAAAAAGCCAGCTGGGAAAACACAAATGACTATCTAAACACTATATTTCAGTGGTGTAAAATAAACACACATTCTTAATAGGTAATAAGTTGTTTTCTTCCCCAATGCAGGTTGGTTTTGGAGACCCATTAGTACCAATAAGCAAAAGCAGGGATGTTTTGAGAACACACACCAAAAAAAAAAGGGCATTTATGCTGCTATGGTATATTTTCATTCATGGTAAAGCCCACTACACACTTACATGTCTTTAGTGAGATTATGATACATGACACTATGACTCAGAAGCATGATTCACTGAAAAGTAGTCCAAGACATGGCCTACCTGAAAATTACAGATGCAGCAGGAAAAGAAGGAAAAAAAAAAAAAAAAAGGAGGGAAAGGAGAAAAAAAAGCCATCAAACTTTGATTGGTACAAGTTGAAAATAAAGCAAAGCTAGTTCACAAGTCAACTTGGGTATTGGATCTGCTTACTGGTGATTCAGCATTCAAAGTGATGATTTCTTCATCATGATCTAGCAGCTTGCAGGCATAAGCAATATTAACAGCTGTTTCTTGCTTGTCTCCAGTAAGGACCCAAATCTGCAGCCCAGCCTTACGTAGGTTGGCAATGGTTTCTGGAACACCATCCTGCAAACGATCTTCAATGCCTGTTGCACCTGAAAATATGTTAAAAAAAAGCAGAAGATTGCAGGTTAACACTTAGGGTTCACCTCAAATTGTTAAAGATTAGATGGTTGGAAGAATCCCAGCAGTGAGTGTTGTTGGGAAATAGTGAAAACTGCCAATGGTTGCAAGATTTGGGCAGCTCTTGGAGGGCATTGAGAGAGAGGAGGAGAAAGGAGTTGAGTAACCATCTGCATTCAGACTCATCAGTAAATTCAGAATTCAAAGCTTCAAAAGCACTCTGATGCCACTTCTGTTCTCAAGTCTGATGCATCTTTGCTTGCTGTCTCTCTGCTCTGTCTTCAGCATTTGTCTAAGCTCTGGCAGGGGGGTTGGACTAGATGATCTTTCGAGGTCCCTTCCAGCCCCTGACATTATTCTATGGTTCTTCTGAATGTTGCTAGAGAAGATGTTGCTTCTAGAAGATAATTTCTAATTTTTCAGGGTCTTAACTGCCTTTCCTCGACTAGGAGAGGATGGGTCACTAGAGATTTCTCCCCTGGCTAAACTTATTTGTCTGGCAGTTTAATTTGACTTTTTTTCTATTTTCTTTTTTTTTTTTTTTTTTTTTTTTTTTTTTTTTTTTACATTTATTTTGTTTTATTCCCTGGATTGTAGCCAGAGCCAATCATGGTGGGATCCTCCTGGTTAGTGTGGTCTGAATTAGTCCCTTTTATGTCAGAGAAGAGAAGCAGACACTTCAAGGGTGTGATTCATCTAATCCTAGAGGAGTTAACTAAGACAGATCAAATCAACTGCACTTGTTTTTTCTATCTCTCCATTGGCTCTATGGGGATCCTCAGAGATCTGCAGTAGATACACCAGAATTTGGGTGAGGTGGAGCTTGTCTCCCAGAGACAGGCGTGTTGGCAATTAGTGAAGGTTATCTCCAAGAGTATTATGACTGTCTCAGTTTCTTTGCCAGAGAAAGCAGTTGGATGCTTGGAGTAATGCTGAATATATACACATTTTGGAACCTCAGTGCTTCCAACAGCTCAAGTCAGCAGAGTAAAACTTAGTTCTTCAAATTCATTTTACACACACTGATTTTAACAGGATCTGTTGCCCCTCGGCCTGTCACTGATGTACCAGGAACTCCTCCCAGAGAATAAACAGGCCCTGAGTGCATGAGCTGAACCTGATGTACAGGAGAGCTGATGCCTCTCCAAATGCAGTTCATGAGCTTTGCTTTATGAGCATCTCTGGTGCCCCTGGAGCCATGGAAGTCTCTGATATGTTGCAGTGGCACTATGCCAAGGAAATTCCATGGGCAGTTTGGGCCAAGTCCTCCTGTTTAGGGCTCTCATTTATAAAATTGTGTCCAATTTATCCCTGCTATTTCTCCATTCATTTCACTAGTGATAAAATGATGGCAGGAGCAAGGAAAATAGGGCATGTCTGCTCTGTTAATTATATCAATTATATCCCATTCCTTTGTGGTGCTGCATGTGACAGCCACGACACAGTCCAAAAGAAGCCAATTTTTGTACTGTCAGAAACCATTTAAGGGAACCAACGGATTTCATAGCCAAGCTCTCAGAATTGTGAACACATTTTAATTTCATGTCCAGCTCTCATTTCATTACCTAGCAGATGCAGATTCTTCTCTATCCGCAGTGCTGACTGAAACAGAAGTTCTTCACGGTTTTCAATAGAGGATTCTGCTTCTAAATGACTTTTTAACCAACAGGCATACTCTTCCTTGCTGAGAATCTATTGAAAAGAGTATGTGAGGGCACAGTCAATGCAGATGCAAAGGCATTCAGACTTTACAGAATGAAATGAAAAAAGAAATTAAGAAATGCTTTTGTCAAGACACTGCTTAAAAGCAAGCTGAGAGTCTGAATTTACTTACTCTTTTTGCAATACAGAGGGTCCTCAGCCCATCTACAGCATAAAGATTAAGGTAATTCTGGGTTTTGCTTTGGATTTTTTTTTGATGTTTGCCCCGAGGGTCATCTAGATAAGAATAAATGAAAAGAAATTAGTGAATGAAAAATAACAGCAGCTTGAATGGCCTCAGAGAAGAAAAACTTGTATACAGTATTGTCTGTACTGGGCACTTTTGAACTGATACTTTTAAAGAGCTGCTGATGTATCCTGGGAAACTCAAGGAAAACATTCCATTTAGAAAGTAAATAAACAAACAAATCTCATCTTTTTGTTCTGTCTTTTCTCTTCAAAAGTTATTGTGAATGTATGTCAGAGGGTCCCTTTTTTTCCCTACTCCTTAAGTATTTGTTTGGCCTGGATACTTGAAGAAATCATGATCATCTTCACAACAAAAACACTTGTGTAGGCCTCCCTCACTTGTGTAGGACTCACAACTGACTTTCTACCTTGACTGCAGCAACATGACCTCCACGGAGCTTTACTCATCTCTTAAAACCATGTGTAAAGAACTCCAGCTGGGGCTTGAGCATTTGTTCCTTCTCTCTCTTGAGCTGGGATTGGTTCAATGCCCTCACAATTGCGATGGAAGAAGGGTAATGAATAAGATGGGAACACATTTTGTTCCATCTCATTAGCTGAAATGATGCCTTCAAAAGTTAAAAAGAGGGGACATGCATCTTTTTTATCCTCTAGGATCAAGACAGGTTCATATAAAATGTACTGTAGTAGCAATTTAAAATAATAAAAACTGCAGGGTTAGTACTAAAGTAAATGTACAAGCTGGTAAGTTTTTAGATGGGAACCATTGAGTGAGAATGACCAGTACCTTATGGAGGTTTTGCTATTCCCTGTTATCATATAATTCTTTTTTTTTTTTAATTTTATTTTTTTTCCTCAAGTCCGCACATTTTTTGGGGGGGTGTAGAAACATTTCAGGATGATAATTTTGCAAATGGAGCGATTCCTTAATGAGATATTTGTGTTTCTGATGCTTGCACAGTTAACTAGTCACGGAGTCAGGTGGAACCCCAACAGAAGCTGGAGCACCTGAAGAGACACTATATGATAGGATCATAGAATGTTTTGGGTTGGAAGGGAGCTCTGGAGATGCTGGAGGGCAACCCCCTGGCAGAGCAGGGGCAGCCAGGGCAGCCCACACAGGAACAGAGCCAGGGGGGTTGGAAAGTCTCCAGAGGAGACTCCAGCACCTCTCTGGGCAGCCTGGGCCAGGCTCTGGCACCTAACAGTGAAGAGTTTTTCCTCATGCCCCTCCCCATGGAGCTTCTTTCCAGCAGGTCTACCCCTCACTTGTACCAGTGCCTGGTGTTGTTGCTCCCCAGGTGTAGGATGCTACACTTATCTTTATTGAATTTCATATGGCTTATGGCTCTGACACACACACCAGCAGGTTCCTTCAGAAGCTATTAAAAGCTCTCAAAACTAGATTCAGCTGTAACATAATGTGGAAATACATATATTCTGAACTGGCAGCCTAACACACTTTCATTTAATTCCTTCTCTGTTTGTGCATGATAATGTTTTTGGCATATGTGACTTGGCTGTGTAATAGAAGACTTTTTTTTTTCTGGGAGAAGTACTGCAGCAAACTTTCATCTATTAGTAAATCAGTTTTTTTTAACTTTAGATGGATGAAGTGGGCAAAGATTTTTCCTAATTCATTGTGATATGTTACTATTCCAGAGAGAAAACTTGCATTTTTTGCATAGCCCACATGAAATTCTCTCAGGGGTTTGGCTGTTTCAGTCACTCCCTGATTTCAAATGGTGTAAACACAGGGAAGTGCTTCAACATACCCAAAGCTGGTTCTATTCCTTTAAGGTTAATCACTTCAGATCTGTCTGAAGACCACAAATGATCATCATCTCAAACACTTATACCACCTTCAGTGAACAAAGGCTCTCTACCAGCAAAGATGTGCACATCATCTTCTCTGTGGTCTAAGCAGCATGGAGTAGATCAGGAGAATCCCCTCCCTCAAAGAAGAAGGGAAGAAGCAGGGAAGGAATCTCTTGCAGGCAAAACCCAGTCAGGGAGATGCTTTTTAGCTGAGATGCACTAATGCTGAGCAGTGTGACCACATGCACCATGTCAGTGACAAAACAGCCAACAAGTCTTCTCCAGAAGAATGACAGAGAGCTGCTGGTGTTCTGCTTGCTTCATTTCCTTCCATAATCTCAAGCTGCAGAAATCCAGCCCCAACCATTGTTTTCTCAATGACTTATGCCCAAGGTTCCTGTGCGAGCTGGGTATTGACTCAAACAGTAATTTTCTTAGCTATGAACATGGTAACCAGTGAGATAAAGTCAGAACAATACAGTCTTGGGAATCAGTTCAAGGAAATATCTGTCAGAAAACATCAGGAGGAGCAAATGGAGCCAATTCAGAGACTTCTTTACGTTTGGAAACATGGTGATTTCTGATTGTCTATAAGATTTCTAAAGCTACAACATAATAATTTTGCTTCTGATTTTGGCTTTTCCTCACATCAGAATTTAAAATCCATTTATCTTTATTATTTATCTTTATTTTAATTTATTATTATTAATCTTCTGAGGCTCTCTTTACCTGAGGAATACTTCCCTGTAATGGGAAAAAGATGCTATTCCCACAGGAACTGAAAACACACCCTCTGACATTAGGATTGTGCAGGTAGAGACTGTGAATTGAGTTCCAACAGTGAAGCTGCTCAAGAGAAATGTCAGACCTTTTTCAGGCAGCCCCTCTGAAACAAACAGAATTACTGAAGCACTGAGGTCAGCAGTGGCTTAGAGGGCTTAGAAAACAAGGGAAACTGCTTATTTAGTTCCAGTGGCTTAGTTCACACTGCTTGCAAAAGCAAAACACACTAAAACTCATAGTTCAAAACATAAAAGGCACAATTTCAAAGCTACCTTCTGTGTGTTTACCTGTGAAGGTGATGGAATTGCTGTATTTGCCCAGCTACAGAGGCTGCTCATTGCCAACACTGGTCTTTAGGAGCTCTGCCTCCCCATCTCTGACAGACATCACCTTGGGTGATGCTGTTGTTTGGATTTCTAACTGGTCTTGGTGGTTTTTTACCTAGGTGGGTCACAGAAGCACAGAATGGGAGGGGTTGGAAGGGAGCTCTGGAGATCAAAGTCCAACCCCCTTGCCCAGAGAAGGACAAAACTGGGGCAGATCACTCAGAAATGCATCCAGACAGGGCTGGAAAGTCTCCAGAGAAGGAAACTCCACAACCTCTCTGGGGACTCCTGGATCTGCCTGAAAAGTGCCTGAGATTTCTTTGATCCATTGAGTCTACTGTGAACAGACAGAGCAGCATCATAGTCTGTTACATGGTGACAAAATATTGAAGAGTTGGTATAAAATAATCTTTTCTTTCCTTTTTAATGCTGGGTTCTCTTTCTGAGAACTCATTTCCCAACATTATTTTTTTGGAGATTATCAGAGATTCTCAATATTACAAATTCTTTGTTAGTATTTTGGAGGGAAACAAGTTTCCACAGATGCTCTATGTACCTTCTGTGATATCAAATCTTTACTAGAAGATTATTCATGAATACTTTGTTGTTAGTTAAGGACAAGTTGTTCTTACATTTTTTTTTTTTGGCTCAGCTTTGATTTATATGGCTGTAAACAGAAAACTAATGCCAACATATTTCTGTATTTCATTAAACTAAAATTACACAGTGTAAGCCTTTCACAATTGTTTACTCCAACTAATGGCAAAGTAACCACAAAGTCAATGCATTAGTGAAAGGGGGAAGCACCTCTAGCACTTTTGGGCTCTGTCCATTCATATTGGGGTAACCTTTAAACACTGGATTAAATTCAGTGTTGAAAACATGGCAAATTAGGTGCAAACTGAAACCTGTGTGTCTCTTCTAACTTCTGAAAGCTTACAGGGCTCTTCTTGAATCCATCTGACTACAGCAAACATCTATTTCAAGTTGTCCCTGCTTCATGTGACATCTGGGAGCTGGAGAAGCCTCCATGCTTTAGGGAAGCACCCCATGGTCACAGAATCACAGAAACATTCCCTGGATTGGAAAAGACCTCGAAGATCTTCAAGTCCAAACGTTAACCCAACACTGACAAGACCATGACTAAACCATATCCCCTTCAGCACTGCATCTACATGACTCTGAAATCCCTCCAGGGATGGAGACTCAACCACTTCCCTGGGCAATTCCAGTGCCTGAGAACCTGTTTGAAAGCAAGATTTGTTGTCTGAGGAGCATCTCTCCTTTTGCCACAACCTTTCTGTTGCCACAGCTGTTTGATTCACAGTGTCATAGTCACAGCATAAATGTGAATGGCTTTGGCAGAGTTTCAAGACACTCCTTGAAAATAAAGTTGTCTAGTAGAAGATCTTGTACAGAAATTAATTCCACTCATTCTTGCAAGGAAAGGAATCAGTAATTTGTAGAGAAAAAAAAATTGATATGATAATAAAGTATCAGAAAAGAAGAGAGATGGCTGACATTTTATTCACAACAAAGACAGGTCTACTTGCTAGAGAAGACAAAGGTGTGATGAGTTTTTCAGCAGTTAAGCAGAGCTGACTCCCCTCAGTCCCACAGAGGTAAGTAAAAAGGGTACCTGTAGAGCAGGGCAGAAGAAGATCCATCATAACAGAATCTGCTCCTTTAGTGTAAACATTTATTTCATCCGTCAGAGGATGTCTGACCACTACTGACATCCTCTTCCTGATGGAATCAAAGCCCAATGTATGTAACACCTCAAAGCTTAATGTTCCCAGGTAAGGCAGCTCCACTGAGACCTGGTCAGACAGCCTTCCAGCCAGAGAGCAGTTATATGCCCTGGCTGCATAGACAAGAGCAGCTTCATCTGGGCTCTCTGCTTCATAACGAAGTTCTCCTTCCTCAGGTCCACACCCCACAGCTGTCCTGCCTTGCTGGGAGCTGTAGCCATTGTTATTCATCTGTGCAGAGTATGCCAGCTTCTCTTCCAGTTTGAATAAAGTGCTCTCTGTGGATGTAGATGAAAGCAGACTTAAGCCAAATCTGTTCATGGATTTGTTGGTGGCCAGACTGGAGGAGCTGCTGCTGTTTGAACCCGAGGTCAAGCGACTGGGAGTGAATCTCCTGATGAAATCTTCTATGGTTTTCACTGGTGATTTGAGTTCAAATCGATCCCGAACCTTGAGAAGGGAAAAAAAAAAAGATTAAAAATCAATAGCCAAAACCCAAGGCAAAGCTGTAGGAGAATTTTGCAATTAACAGTCTAAGCAGCTCCGACTTAAGAGGAGAGTTTATCCGACAGTAAAAAGAAATGACATTTCCATTTTGAGCAGAGTAAATGGAGAAAATTAACTCAATGACAAAAAACCCCCAACTTACTAGAACTTCAGAACTGTACCTTTGTACAAAACCATTTTTTCTTCTTTGACCTCCACAGATATGACCAATGGATAGGCCACCACCAGCAGCATGCATTAAAAGTTAGTGGGCAATGCTGGCATTCTTTGTGCGTATATTCAGTGAAAGCAGCAAAAAAACCCCCAGTTAATGCCAGAATTTTCCATCCAGAAGTGTGGTATCAGAATTTTTTTATGAGGATATGCCAGTGTCAACAACATTCTCAAGAGGAAGGCAGTGGAAGAAATTATTTCCACTGTTTTCTTTTGCTGCATCAAAGCATTTTGCCTCAGTTTTCTCCCTCATCTCACTTTACATCCATCTTATTTGTTGCAGATCCAATGTTATTAATAGGAACAGCAGAATTCATAGCCATATATATTCAATTATTGTCTAACAGTGTGACATTCCTGAAACAGCAGTATTGAGCATTCTCCAAATGTCTCCCTGGCACAAAACCACTGCAGACTATTTCACTTTTTATTCCATTCTGGAACAGAAACTAATGGTGGAATTTTCTCTAGAATGGAAATTCCAGCTGCTGGCCAGCTTGAATACTACATTCCAGGATAATTTTGTCTTACAAATCATCTCAGGATTGCATTTTTGAAATTCTCATTCATCAGCAACACTGGTTTGGGCCTATTTAAGCAGTAATGACCATTATTTCTCCTAGCGAGCTTAAGATGCATCTTTTTTTACACAATTTGAAAGCTTTAAATGATGTTTATCAAGTAAATTATCTCTTTTTTTTTTTTGTGGGGGCTGCCCGGGGTGCCCCTGCTGTGGCAGGGGGTTGCACTCCAGCATCTCCAGAGCTCCCTCCCAACCCCCACCATTCTATTCCAGGTTTTAACCCACCTTCTGCCGGGGCTGATTTGGTGCAGTGACCACAACTGTGTTACATATAGTCAAAGCAATGAAGAAGTCAAAAATATCACATAGTTCTGGACTCAGGTGTGATAAGGGCTGTTCATGGCTCCTCATGACCTCCAGATGCTTTGCACACTCATTCACCTTTGCCAACAAGCGTGGGTCGGGTGTGATATCCTTCTCCTAGTAATAGATAACAGTGATTAATATCTCTGATATTAAATTTACAAACCAGCAACAAGCAATCAAAGCATCCAAAGCAGTGTCAGTATGAAGAGCTTTATGCTGGCCTTTCACCAGAGTGAACATGGTGAGGAATGTAAGACACCCATTCTATAGGCAATGAACAGTCATGAGGCTCCTGGTAGAAATGACCTCAAATTATATGCTAATTTAAGCTTGTAAATAAAGATCAGGCACACATTTTCTCTTTAAAATCAAGGTACAACTAGAGCAAAGGTTTCAGAATGCCTTTACCTTCAGCTTGCTCCCAAAAAGTAGATAAGATCTACCAAAACATATTATTTTTGTCCAAACAGATGTGACTACAGAAGAAAAATACCAAGATGAGGCCTATGAGAGGTGCACAATGTGCTACAGATCTCTTTACTTTTCCCTTTTCAGGACATTTTTCCTATTAAAAGACAGAGGACACCAGTACAAGTTAGGGGTTGACCTGCTGGAAAGCAGCTCCATGGAGAAGGACTGATGGACAATAAGTTCCATGGGACAGCAATGGGCCCTTGGGGACTGGAAGGCCAATGACATCCTGTGGTCCATAAATAAGAGTGTGGACAGCAGGTCAAGGGAGGTTCTCTTCCCCCTCTACTCTGCACTGGTGAGGCCACATCTGGAGTGTTGTGTCTGTTCTGAGCTCCCCAGTTCAAGTGGGACAGGGAAATACTGGAGAGAGTCCAAGGGTGGCTAGGAGGATTATTAAGGGACTGGAAAATCTCTGCTTTGAGGAAGGGTTGAGAGGACTAGGGTTGTTCAACCTGGAGAAGAGAAGCCTGAGAGGGGATCTTATGAATGTTTCCAAATCTCTGCAGGGTGGGGGTCAAGGAGAAGGGGCCAGGCTCTGTTCAGTGGGGCCTGGGATAGGAAGAGAGGTGATGGTCACAAACTGGAACCCAGGAAGTTCCACATCAACAGGAGGAAAATCTTATTTCCTCTAAGGATGACAGAGCCTGGCCCAGGCTGCCCAGAGAGGCTGTGGAGTCTCCTGCTCTGGAGACTTCCCAACCCCCCCTGGCTCTGTTCCTGTGTGGGCTGCCCTGGCTGCCCCTGCTCTGGCAGGGGGTTGCCCTCCAGCATCTCCAGAGCTCCCTGCCAACCCAAGCCTTACCATGGGGCTACTGAAGGCTGTGTGCTTGGAGAGGATACTGGCTCTTTTTGCT
Organism: Ceyx cyanopectus; assembly: GCA_013401355.1. NCBI lineage: Eukaryota > Metazoa > Chordata > Aves > Coraciiformes > Alcedinidae > Ceyx > Ceyx cyanopectus. The sequence continues at coordinate 115,903 of VYZU01028627.1, forward strand.
TCTGCTCTGCTCCCCGTGCGCCGGTGGGTTTTGGTGCTCTGGCTCCTGTGGATGACTTTGATGCTCTGATGGCTGCAGATACTATCCCGCTGGGATAGGGTTCCTCCTCTTGGGGCTGCCTCATCTTCCTCAGAATCAGGTTCTTGGTACATTGCTAAACGCTTGGCTAGCAGGAAAAATGCAGAGGGAGAAAGGTTGAGGAAGTTAAATGTGGCCAAGGAACAGGGTGAGGGATGTGGATGAAACCAACCAAATCATTTGGTCTTCTTTTTCAGTCTGAGAAAGCAATTATCCAGAAAAAAATCCTATTGTCCATTCCAACAGAATATGGAGGTTCCAAAGGAAGCATTTTCCAGGAGAAATGTGACATCTACCCAGTACCAACTAACTGCCATCTGCAATGTCCTTGGAACACCACCCCTGCAGAGCACACTGAGCTGAGGCATAGGCAGAGTTGAAGCCTTGCTCAAGATCAGGTCCATCTGCTGTTAGGGACATGAACGTGGATTCTTGAGTTCTAGCCTGGTGCTAAGCCCACCCTGCACTCTGTCCCTTCTTCAGCATCAGAATCAGGCTACCCTCAGCTGCTGCAGCACTTGCTTCCATCACAATTCATTGCAGAATAAAAGGTTTTTTCACAGAATAAAGGGTTTTTTTTCCAAACGATGCTTTTTCTTCAGTCAAGAAGCCAACTACAGCAATTAATGGTAGGAACCAACCCTGTTAGTCTGATATACAGAAGGTAGAAAGGAAACAGAAAGAAGAGGTGTGAAATCCAGCCCCTCTGGATTCTCTAACAGGCTGTATTTAGCTTTAACTGATACAGAACATATTTTTCCCATTCCTACAGATCACAGGCATTTAGTAATCTGGGTTATTCATTAGGCAAGCACAAGACTCTTTAATAGGTATCTATTTATTCCTTCACTGGGCATTAATTGAAATGCTTTTCATTATTCTCCCAAAACAATCCACACTATCCAGATATACAGTAAAAGTTATACACTTGTGGCTTGGCTTTGTTTCAGTTCTCTGGTGTAGCAAATTACATTCTCCTAATGTCAGATGATAAATCACTAGCATGTAAGTAAATTGTTCAGGTATTTAACACACACACACAAAAAAAAGCAAAGCAAAACCAAAACCAATCAACCAAAAAAACCCCAACAACAACAAAAAAAACCCAAAGAAAGATAATGTTTTTCTTCCAAAATGCTTTCTGAGGGAAAAAAAATCTTGCATTACACATGGTGAGCTTGGCAAAGGCATCACTCGTAACGTGGTTAGTTTTACAATTAAAGAAAAAAAGCACCCTTGTCATCCACTGCAATTTTCAGACATGTTTTAGCTGTCAGAAAGCAGTCTGAGGAGCTGAAATCAGACCACACTCAGCACATGGTGATAGCCCTATCAGCACAGCATCATACATCAGAGTTGTTTTCAACTCCCTTTGGAACATGGAGAAGCTCTGCCTGAAATGTGGGAGCTGGGAGAGCTTCCCAGACTTGCTCTAACTGCAAGATCTTCTGCTACACCCTGGCTCCTGCTGGCAGAAAAATCCAGCCATGGAGGTAGAAAGGACCAAAGCACATTTGGAGACATGGAGAAGAGAAAACAGGGTACACTGCAGGGCACTTCTGCCCCATGGCTCAACCACAGCCCTGCAGCTCAGACCCTGAGGGTGATGTGGGTGGCTGAGGAGTTGCTCCACTAGCATCATCTGGTGTGATTCAGGCTCCTCTGTGTTGGAAGAGCTTGAACAACAGCACAGTTGCCTCCTCCTTTCAGTGCCTACCTTGTCCTTTCTGACAGAGCAAGCTCTGCCTTAATTACCTTCTGCAGGTTCCTGGTTACATGCTGCCAACCCCATGCTGAGAACCCATAGCTCAAGGTGACACACCACTGCACTTTACCAACATTTTAAGACTTAAATCGATTGTAAGGAGCACTTTTTTTTGTGCCTCACCTCCCCTAAAGCTCTTAGCAGCAAACCCAGCCTCAAGGAGAGTTGTCACAATAGGTGGACACTCAACCTGTCTCAGGAAAAGCCTGTGACAAGCTTGGATTTGCCATAGGGATAATCTTCCTCCCTGTGGATGCTGGGCATTTGAATGCTAGACTGACAGAATGCTGCACTTCTTCTCCTAACAGATAATATTTCTTGACAAGAAAAGGTCTGGCTACAATTATTCTTTTCAGCTTTGCAAAATGTGCTACCCAGTTGGTCCAGCTCCCTTCTGAGCAGAGGTTTTAAGGAAAGGACACGTTTTTCTTTAATAAACACCTGTAGTTGAAGATTTTACTCTGAAAATACATCTTGAAATACATGACTCCAAAGCCCCTGTACTGATTGTCACTCTATTCCTTCCATAAAACCTCCAGAGTTAAGCAGAAAAAGCACTGCATGCACTGCAACCCCCACCATTCTGTGATCAGTATTATACCAATAGCACACTCCTTTCTAGTCCACATAGTACCATCAATCTCTTGCTCTCTATATTTTTCACCCTAACACATTTATATAAATTATTCTTTGCACTGAAGGAGAAAAAAAAAAGTAGATACAAGACCAGAATCCCTTTGAAACAAGTCAGATGGAATTCTCTGGGTACAAAGAGTGCAGTTTCAGTTTACACCAAGGTAAGCTTGCTGCTAAAAACCAGGCCTTAGCACCTTGCAAGGTCCTCTCAGGTGCAATCTTAACGTGTTCTGCAGCAAGAATTCAGAAGTTAGAAGAAAGACTGCAGCCTGCTTCCATTCTTCTGTTGTGGCCAAAGGTCAGGAGGCTTGAGCTGTGAAGAGCCTGCTTTGCTGGGAATGTGCTGTTCTCTCCACCCACTCAGCCCTCTCCCATTCACCACCTTTCCCTTCTCAACGTTCTAACCTGGAAGAGATTGTTGGGGGATGCTTTTCAGTTTCAGCACTGCAGATGGATGGCCTTGATCTTTTGTCTGAGAGAGGGTTGTTTTGTTTTATTTAGTTTGGTTTTTTTTTTATTAAGGGCAAAGACACAAACAACTCCGAAAAGCAATTCATTTTATATCCCTGCTCCCTTTATATTTATGGCACAAAGAAGAAACAATAATTAATACTTATTCCATGAACTCTCTTCCATCTTTCAAGAAGACAGCAGTAAATAAAAACCCTGCAATAGCTGCTAAGCATTTGAAGAGACATTCTTTTATTTTACAAACCCTTTCTTTTTAAGGGGGTTTGCTTGTTTTTGTTCTACTTTCCATGTTAACTCTGCTCTACAGTGAGACACTGTGTTGCCACCCAGCCAGATGTTCCACCAAGTGGATGCTATAAATGCTATAAATTTGCACAAGTGTGCTGCCATCTTCCTAACTTGATTTATTTTGCATCAACTTCCCTAAAATTACAGGTCCTGACATTAGAAAACACCCAAGAGTTTCCTTCCTCTCCCCACTTGGCATTCCAAGGGGTTTCCAGTGAATTCATTAAGAATTCTTCACTTAAAACTGGAGATCATTCTTATTTTTCTTGAGATTTTTTTTCTATATGCTTAGTCAAAACTATTACTTGTCTCTAAATATGAGTTTTTCTGTATTCCACAGGATTCAGATTGGAGTTCCCCTCACACTGGAGCAATAACCACTTACTTCTACACCTGCTGGCACCAATTCTCTGCTCATTTACCAATGACAAGTGTTTCATTGAGCAAGAACTACTGTGAAGAGAAACCACAAACAAGCTGCCTGAAGCACCTGGTTCTGCTAAAGGTTTTGACCTCTCTAGGGAAGGTCTAAATGGAGTATCCTATTTTCTGAGGACATTGGAAAGCTGTAAAGGTGGCAGAGGAGATGCCCCTTTGGAAGCAACAGCTGCATTTAGAGAAAATTTTCTTGATTCCTACATTGTTGTTGGGTTGTTTATTTTTTTTATTAGTGAGGGCTGTTTTGGTTGTTTTTTTCAGATAATATATATTTTTTGGTGCTAACGTTCTTTTGGGTTAGGAGGGAGTGCTGATTGGAAGAATAATTCTGGGATTTACTCAGTAGAGTGCCAATGGGCATTCAAAAAAATTGTTTGTTTCATTTGGGGTCTTTTTTGTGTGTTTATTTTATTTTGTTTTGTTCTATTTTCCTCTTTTTTTTTCCCTACAACGTGGCTGGAATGTGCACTGTTCCCTTAACTACATCCAAAAAACTCACTAGAAAAAAAACCAACCCCAAACTAAGAAAGAGATTAAAAAAAATACATTGTACTTCCTATGAAAATTAGCTGCTGGCCAACCTACATCAAGAAAAAACAGAAAGAAAAAACCAAACCTCCTCCTTCTTCAGATTTAGTGGTTAAGGAACTTTGCTAGGTGAGAGAATAGCACTGAGGTTTTAATCACCTGCCTTCACCCTCATAAATTTATCTTCTTTTTATGTTGTCTAGTGGGTTGTGTTTTGTTTTTTTTCCCAGTCAAAGTGAAGGAATGCAAAGAATGAAAAATTCAGATGGTGTGGTTGCATTCACAAGGATTCAACTCGTGAATCATTGAAAGTTCCATACAATGGGTGGCTAAAACTAGGGGGAAAAAAAAAACCAACCCAAAGATCACACCCTATAGGCAAGAATGTGATTAATTCAGCATTTGGAAAACAGCTAGGACAAAATTCAGGCCAAGAGCATCTGGTTGCAGCTAAATCATAAAACAACTTTCAGAAGCACTGTCAGCTTTTGGGCACCTACTGTCTCTGGGATTAGCAGACAGACTTGGGGCCGTGGGTAGTTCCAAGAATTGTTAGGAGCTGGCTGCCAGCCTGAAGGGAAGAGCTATGGAATGGCAATGTAGGGAAACAATTCAATGTTAATATATATTTTTTTTTGGTGCTAACATTCTTTTGGGTTAGGAGGGAGTGCTGATTGGAAGAATAATTCTGGGATTTACTCAGTGCCAATGGGCATTCCATAAATGCCCAGGATATTTCTGAATGGGATAACCATTCTTTCACTGGAGTGGTCCATGATATACCCTGCTTCTGAATTAACACTCTGTGAGTCAAGAAGAAACTTTGAAGGAGACAACAGAATAGATTTAGGAATGCAGGTCATCCCAGTGTGAGGTGGGAATTCTCTTCACCTGTATTTGGAATTCTAAACCATGGAGAAACAGGCAACAATATAGATGTCTAAAGCAGGTCTGATAAACCACATCCCTCTGCAGTCGTATTAAAGTCACTTGGTGACTATCATCCATACAAACATCTAAAATCAGGTAACAGGAATTCCATCCCTATCAGGATAGACTCCAAAGGACCCAAATGGGCAGTGTGAATTGCTGGAGTTTGGTCCTGATTACTGCATAATCCATCACCAAAACATGACATGAGACCTCAAGAATGAGGAATATTTGATCCAGTTTACATCATGGAACAGGGGCTGAGGATGCTCACAGCCTTCTGGATCCCACTTTGGTGCTAAACTCTCACATAGCAGTACCCATAAATAATGCTTTGTACTACCTCCAACTGGCCAAGAGATTCTGTCCCACTCTGGTGCAATTTATTGGCCTCTGTTATTCATGTTTTTGTCACCTCTAGTCTAAACTAAAACAATGCAATACCCCTGGGCGTAGAGCCATCAGCCTCTGAAGAAACTTAGAGCTAGTACAGAGTTCTGGAGGAAAATTTTTTCCCCAGCAAATTAACAAAACCTGCCTCTCCTTCCCTATACTTCCTGAAAAAAAAAGTATTAAGCCTTTAGTTTATCAAGCATTTAATTGTTCCAGCCCTGCATAAGGTCCACATAAGGCTCTGTGATAAAAACATGCCCATGTCTGATTCAAGCCAGAACTGCCCCTCATAAAGTTCACTTTTCACAAGGGGAGTTGACATAGCTTTGTGGAACAGACTTCTGATGGAAATAAGGACACTCCCACCACCCAAGAAAAAGAAACGTCTCCTCAAACACCCCAAATTTAACACAGAGTAGGCCTTTGAAGTAGCCCCCAAACCCAAAATGATTGTGCACTATGGATAAATAGCAGCCCTGGATTATGAAGCAGAAATTCTTCAACAGAAAATTAAAGTTCCAAAGTGAGGGAATATCAGGCCTCAGTCTGCCACTGTAGGCATAACTTTCTCTCTCTGTGTGCACAGCTGAGCCCCAGAATCTAAGGTCTCTAGAAGATTTCAGAGGAATATTTGCCAGAAACTCTTAGCATGGGGAAAAAAAAGTATTACATCTCAGCCTTGTTCTTGGATAGGGCTGAATGGAGCTGTTCTGACTGAAATTTCTCCCCCTAAACTCATGCCTGAGGCAAACATCTGGCATGGAAAACTTGAACCAAACAGTTAAAGTTTTGTAAAAGTATCCATAACTGAAAGCAGGATCTTATCACAAGAAGGGTCAAGCAATTGGAATAAGAGGCACTGCTACCCAGACACAGCAGAATAACAAACTGAGGCTAAAGAGCTCAGAACAAGGATATTTCCATCCTGAGCTATCTGCTGTTACAGTAGAAAATGACCTGTTATCTTCAGGTTTTGAAACTTGACCCGTGTACACCAATTTTAAATTCTTTTTTTCATCTAAAGTGCTATTCAGAGTTTGATTCCAAGTAACAAACCACTATGGCAGAAAAAAAATTGCTCAGGTAAGTGAAAGCAACATGGCAATGAAATGTTGATGCACTCCCTAAAACCAGAAAGAGCTGTGACAGACCTTTGACTGTATCTAAATAAAAAGATTTCAGAAACAAGAAAATCTAAGAAGAGTTAGAAAACCAGACTGGAGAACAGTGCCAACAAAAGACTTGAGTGAAGAATAGTTTTTATTGTGTTATTGATCCTGATTACAGGGAAGAAATGAGAGAAAATATCAGCATTTATATATAGAATGACAGAAAAGAAACCCCCAAACTATATAGAAGAGGGGGGAAAAAAGAATAAAATACTTTGTATAAATAATATGTACAAATTCTGTGTCAATAAAAAAACTGTATTTGTCAAAAATCTTACAGTGACTGGATTTACATGAAAGCCCAGACATGATGTGAACAGAATCAGTTTATTTTATGTGATTGTTTGGCAATTCTGTTTGTAGTGAGATTCACTCTGCTTTCTCTAACATTGATGCTGTAATCTGAAATCTGACTGATTTATTTTAAATGCATTACATTTGAAGAGAAAAGATTGAAAAGTCAAATTCAGGAGCCTGAGTTCAGGCTGTGTATTAGCTGATGATACCAAGCTCATAAAAATACCCTTTCTGCACTGTTTTAGTTGGCAATAGCCTCATCATTCCTTGCAAGGAACAGAGCACACTCAGAAATTAATATAAATAAGCAAGCAATCAATGGCAGGGAAAAAGAAAAAAAGAAGAATTAATCAGGGTGTCACAAGAATTAGCAGTCCAGAAACATCCTCATAATTCTAATTCTTCTCTCTTTCTTACCCACAGTGCAGAGGTTAGAAGCCACAGCTCCTCCTTGGCTAAGTTCTTTCTGAAACATTAGGATAATATCACTTCCCAAACACCCAGTTTTTTGAAATAGAGGGACTTAATTGGTCCAGTGATACTCTAAGGTAGGAGAAAAACCCACAATCCCCCCATAATCCAAAACTTCAAGGGAATCTTAGGAGCTTTCTAAATAATGTTTAAGATTTTCCAGTGTATTTTGATTATTTCTCTATTCTTTATCTTATTTGTAACCTGAACTCCTGTAATAGTCTTTGAGAAGTCTTTCTAATCAGTGATCTTTGTGTGTTATGTAGATGAAGACACTTCTTTTTCAAATAGGACAGCAATACAGTAGTTATCATTATTTCCCTGCATACAAAGTATGATTGGAAGAGTTCAGCTCCATTATGTCCAAAATGATAACAAAATATTAAGAGGAAAATAACACAAATTGCCACCAGATCACAAACTGGGAAAACACATCATCATTTTTAAAGGTGATGAGGTGACACCCCTCACATTCCCTTGTCACAAAGAGTGGCTTTTTAAATGTTTCCAGAACCTGATACCTGGGGATGTGCTCTAGGGTGTTCACACAACACCGAAAACACCTAAACACAGAAGCACTGCAAAGAATCTGACAAAGGGAACATAAAAAACACTTGTAGATCAGATTATTTTCCTTGTTCATATGAAAAGCAGCAGCTTTGCTTAGCTTAACTTCTCAGCACAAAAGGATAAACGTGTTCAATCAAGCACTAATCTGACTATATGCTTAAAATTGGTATTTCTCGTAGTATAAAGGCACCCAACAAATGTGATACCAGCACCACTATGATTCCTATCAATTAGCCATGTGCTCAAGTGCTTTAGTGTATCAGGGGCTAAAGCCTGAAGCTTTAATTGTCTTGACAAGGTACTGGGGAGGCTTCAGATCTCTCCAGAAGACTGGCATTGTTTAGCTGAGCACAGCCATCAAATCGTACTGACCTGAAAACACCTCTTACAGAGGACAGAGGCAAGTTCTTTTGTGCTATTTGTCTGTTTTGGTTTTTTCTTTCTTTTTCTTCTTTTTCAGTTATCACAGAATCATTCTGGTTGGGAAAGCCCCTTGGGATCATCCAGTCCAACCATGAACCCTACTCTGCAAAGTTCACCCCTAAACCATGGCCCTCAAAACCACATCCAAACCACCCTGAAACACACCCAGGATAGGGACTCAACCCCCTGGGCAGCCTGTGCCAGTGTCTGACCACTCTTTCAGTGAAAATTTTTTCCCTAATTCCCAGTCTGTCCCTCCCCTGGAGCAGCTGGAATCCATCCCCTCTGCTTCTGTCACTAATGCCCTGTGAGCAGAGCCCAGCACCAGCCTCTCTACAGCTCTCTGAAAGGACATTGAGGGCTCCCCTCAGCCTCCTCTTCCTCACCCTGACCAATCCCAGCTCCTTCCCTGGCTCCTCAACAGATGGATTCCCCAGCCCCTTCCCCAGCTCTGTTGTCTCCTCTGCACTAGCTCCAGCCCCTCCACATCTCTCTGGGATTGAGGTGCCCAAAATACAACACTCAAGACATTAAAGATTAGTGTAATTTGGATTATCTACTTAAGATTGCCCAAAGTAGAACTGTTTGATAGGAACCAAGACCATGAGCTCACCATTATCATCATGGGAATACTCTATTCCAGACACGGTGCATCGTCGGAAAACCATCTTGTTTTCAGTCAGTGTCCCAGTCTTGTCTGAAAAGATAAACTGCACCTGACCCAAGTCTTCTGTGATATTTAAAGCTCTGCACTGCAGCTGAGAGTCTGTTTCTTCATCATATAAATCTTTATCTTGATGAATGAAGTACACTTGGCAGATTTTAACTATTTCGATGGATACGTACAAAGAAATTGGAATCATAACCTGGAAGACACAAATCAGGAGAAAACAAAAGGAACTTAGGAAGATCTCATTAATTTGGGATTAGAACAAAAAGAATCTTTGTACTTTCAGCATCTACTGTGAAGTGATCATGTTTGAAAAGAGTTTCTTTGCTGTTAGATGAGGAAAACATGGTGAATTGCAGAAGTGAGATGAACTATTATGTCTAGAAGAGTGTTTATCAAAACTTGGACAGAAGAAAATCTTTTTTTGGGTAATAACGTGATTTTGTCTGGAATTAAGTTATTCCACAAGTGGAAGAGGAAAGACCCATCACTACTTCTGGAGTGACAGGGCAGGTTTGCTTTTAGCTGGAAGGGTATCCAGGACACTTGGAACTGACTGCCCCAGGGGTGGAGAACCTCCCCAAGATCTACTCCAAGGCTTGGGTGTTCTGAGTGGTAGGGTGTGTGGGTGTGTGGCTTCTTACACTCTTTAGTGGTAGAAGAGATACTACACATCCTGTATATTGGTAGTTTTGGACAGAGGTGGCAATATGTACAACCTGATTACCTGGAAAACAATGATTGCTGTCAGAAATAAATATATTGAGGCCAAAACAGGAGACAAATAATTGCCATCAAGGCCTGGAACATCAAAAATGGGTTTCTTCTTCTCATCATATTGCCATACCCATAGGCCATGACCTGCAGAAGAGTTGAAAGAGAGGAAAATGCAAATTAACTCCAAGGGAAAATGCTTGTGGTATGTATTTATGTTAGATTTATGTGGGAATTTTTTTTTCAACTGTTCTGCATAGCTTTTGAAAAATACCCCCAAACTCTAGATTTTTTCCTACCTTGAGATTTGGGAGTTGACACAGGTATTTTTTCTGGCCCTAAGGACAGCACACAAGAGTCATTTCACATAACTTTATCTAAATAAAATGAGCTGAGAAGTCTAAATTAGTTTAGGCTCTTTCTGTAATCAGCAGAGAAAACTAGTCAAAAAAATATTAATTTCAGTAACATTTGGTGTGTTAAAATAAAAGAAGCCCATTGACTACACTAGGTTTATCTCTAGCCAGCTATCACTAAACTAGTTTATCTTATTAATAACTAAACACAGAGGAGGTGGTTATTATTATTATTATTATTATTATTATTATTATTAGTAGTAGTAATAGTAGTAGTTTGGGAAAAATCCTTGCAAAAGAGACAGAAAGTTGACTTTTAAATACAGCACTTGGATTTGCAGTCCTGAAAGACCTTAAATGACATGTTTTTAAGGTAAAAAAAAGGAAGAATTCCCACAGATTAAGAAGCATTTGAACTATCTTCATTATATCTCAGAAATAAAGAAGTTACTACTTTAAAAGCAGTTTCTTGTAAGCCATATTTGACAAGGTCCTTTACATCTTGCTACCAAGCACTGAACTCTTGAAAAAGTAAAGCCATATTTAAGCCAAGTGAGCAAATGATTTTGTCCCTGCACTCCCAATGGGAGTAAATCACTGTACTGAGGTATTTACTGAAGTATTTTTATCCCTGAGAGCAGATATGGGAAGCCCCACACTGAGAATGACCTATATCAAGATTTGTTTTATAAATATCCTGACTCATCTTTTCAAAAGAATTAGTTAAATGTAGCCCCTCTGCTTTTATTTTCTAGACAGAAGATAAAAAAAAAAATCACCCAACTCTTACAGGACCCAGCTTTGCACATCTTGAAGCACCAGTCACCACTGGTTTCCAAGGGCTCAAGCAAATGTCTTCCCAGCTGCTTTTTGGTTGTTACCACCCCCAGAAGCCACAAAAGGGAGGGGGTGTGTGTCATCTGACTCACACACAAACATCACAGAACACACAAACATGAAGGATCTGGAATTCAAAAAGCCATAATAAAGAATCATCTTGGGTGCCAAACACCCAATGAATGGGAAAAAAAAAAAGGCCTGAATTGTATTAACCTGAACCTCAGCATTTCCTGAAACACTCCACAAAAAATTTCGAGACTTCCACTTGGATTTATGCAGATTTAGTCTTTTTTTTCTTCTATGCTAAAGCTGCAGCCTTAAGGACAGTTTGTCAGTGCTGTCAATTGGGCCCTTGGTTTTATAAATAGCACTGGGGAATAACACTGTGTTAATTCTGTTTACTCTCTGCTCATAAATTATCTTGTTGCCTGATTAATAGTGTGTTATGCTCTGGCACGTGTAGTTTTGAGGGGACTGCTTATAAAGGAGCTTATTTTGGAGTTGATGCTTTTGGATCCTATCAAAGTAGCAGAATCTAAGCTTTCAGATCTCTATTAAAATCATGTATTTGATTTATATCAAGAGGCTACTTAGATGAGCTGATGTATTAAGGCATCTGTGTTTCAAAGAAGAAAACACAACAGAACTGAGTATGGAGGCAGATTTATGGATTTCATGAAAAGATAGGAAGGGACCTGGGGGTTTTCACTGACAAGAGGCTGAAGATGAGCCAGTGTGTGCCTTGGGCAAGAAACCAGTGGCATCCTGGCCTGGATCAGGAAGAGTGTGAGCAGCAGGAGCAGGGAGGGGATTGTCCCCCTGTGCTCAGCACTGGGGAGGCCACAGCTGGAGGGTTGGGTCCAGTGCTGGGCACCTCCAGCCCAGAGAGATCTGGAGGGGCTGGAGCCAGTGCAGAGGAGGCCATGGAGCTGGGGAAGGGGCTGGGGAATCCATCTGCTGAGGAGCCAGGGAAGGAGCTGGCACTGGTCAGGGTGAGGAAGAAGAGGCTGAGGGGAGCCCTCAATTTCCTTTCAGAGAGCTGTAGAGAGGCTGGTGCTGGGCTCTGCTCACAGGGCATTAGTGACAGAAGCAGAGGGGATGGATTCCAGCTGCTCCAGGGGAGAGGCAGACTGGGAATTAGGGAAAAATTTTTCACTGAAGGAGTGGTCAGACACTGGCACAGGCTTCCCAGGGGGTTGAGTCCCTATTGTGGGTGTGTTTCAGGGTGATTTGGATGTGGTTTTGAGGGCCATGGTTTAGGGGTGAGTTATGTAGAGTAGGGCTAATGGTTGGATTTGATGCTCCCAAGGGGCTTTTCCAACCAGATCGATTCTGTGATTCATCTTTTGGCAGATACCTATGTTCTTGATAAAGCTAAGAGCATGAATCTCAAGAGAGTCTGATACTTCAGTTTTGATGTTTAAAGAGCACTTACCAATGGCAGAAAACAGACACATGATTAGAAGGATGAGGACACACCAAAGGACATCAGCATTCATCTGTCTTTCGAGCTTACTGCGCTTGTAACGGGGTCCATTATTATTTAACAAGGCTTTGGTCTCATGCCCTGCAGAAGCAATTACATCAAATGATGTCACATGGATATTTCTGGTTAGCATTTTAAGGAAACTAGAGAAAGGTGTTATGCCTCATCAGGCAGTAAAGCAGCTTCTACCTGCATAGATTACTATTCCTGCAACCTCTTCTGTATTTCTAATGGTACATCCACGTAACAGAAGATTTTCTTTGAACAGTCCATCCTTTTTTCCACTTTTATGTACACTGCAGAAAAGATAAAAACAGAACAAAGCACAGTATGTCAGAACATTAAGCTTGCTAAATCATCCTCCCCTGTAATACAACAAGCCAATGAAACATCTTCAACATTCAAAACGTTTTTGTCAACCTGACGGTGAAATATTTCCTTAGATCTTCCTCCTGGGAAGATTCTCTGGCAGACTGTGAAAACTTGAGAATAACTACCCAAGAATCCTAGATGTGCAACAGCCCAGCTGGAGCACTCCCAGTTGCTGCTGGATATACAAATGGTACTGGACAAATGTCCCTTTAGAGATACGTGGTCCAAATCTACAGTGAGTTTGAAATAGGTTGGACTTTCTGGTCATGTGCTGACTGTGCAACCACAATTATTCCAAATGACCCAAGAGCAGTTGTGCAGTGCATGTAATTAACCCACTGTTCACATGTTTTAACCAAAGAAATCCTTGAAAGAAATATGGTGAAACTGGGAAAGGATTGTGCTTCAGAAGCTGTGGTCCTAAGGAAAATGTGCCAGGGACAGCGTGGTTTGGTTCAGTGAAATGGAAAGGAAAAAATTCTATGTGTTCATCAGTGAGAAGAAGAGAAATTCCTTTCAGAAGTGTCTCACTGACTCTCTAAGAAAGATGAAATGGCCTGTGCCCTCATGATTCTTCTTGGTTAGCAATAAAACAGATGAGAAGAATGGAAGAAAATAACATTTCCACAAGAACTTATTGTCTGCTGTGTACGGACTGACTCAAATTCCAGCTGACAGAGAAAAGCAGAAAGCAGCCTTCTGAGAATGAACAGTCACCAGGGAAATGCTAAAAAACCAACAACAATTAAAAAATAGCATTTAGAATGTTTTATTAGGTAAAGGAAGACAAAGCAAATAATCATTTCAAGGCTTTTTCTAAATGAGTAATAACACAATTTAATCATCTGCAGTATCCCAGTGCCTTGGAGAAGATAAAAGCGAAGTCTGAAATGTTTAAATGTTCTGCCTTCACTTTCAGAGCATCAAAACTCCCAAAGTCTGATGGATTGCAATATAAACATGGAACAACAATGGAGCCAATGGCATGGAACAGCCAGGAGGGCCAGTGGTCTCCTGGGGGGCATAAAGAAGAGTGTAGTGAGCAGGTCAAGGGAGGTTCTTCTCCCCTCTGCCCTGGTGAGACCTCACCTGGAATACTCTGTTCAGATCTGGACTCCCCAGTTCAAGAGGAACAGGGAAAAACTGGAGAGAGTCCAAGGGAGAGCTACAAAGATGATCAAGGGACCTGAATTTGAGAGGTTAAAATCCTGTGTCCTCCAAAATCTGCAAAAACTGACTGAAAACTGTGTCTTTAATAAAAAGGTTATTTTTATTTCCTAAGTCTTCACACCCAAGTTGTATTTTCCTGATCTTCTCTTATTGTTAGAATCTTTTGTTTTGCTACATGAGGACCAAAATTCTATCTTTAGCACATGCTTCTAGGATCCCAGGCCTGAAGACCTTGAAGATCATCTGGTTCCAATCCCACCTCTCACTAGACCTCAGAGCCTCATCCAACCTGCTTTGGAACACTCCCAGGGATGAGGTGTCCACAGCTTTTCTGGGCAACCCATTTCAGTGTCTCACCACCCTCAGAGTGAAGAACTCCCTCCTAATAACCAATCTAAAACTACCCTGAGCTAGTTTGCAAACCCTTGCCTCTTGTCCTACCCCCACATGTCCTTATAAAAAGTCATTTTGCAGATTCTAGTCACTGTTTAATGAGTAGAACATACCCATATAATATATATATTAATTGTGTAAATATATAGACACACAGACACAGTCCTTTTTAGTTGAAAAGGATATATTATACTCACTCCCTGACCAAAAAGATAGGTTAAAAGCATTGGAGTTTCAACAGCTCTGTAGGGATGGACAAAACTTGGTGGGATTGACAGCTGAGGGAACTGCAGCAGTGATCACATCTGCTCAGAGACCAGGAAAAAATGGGAAGGGAAAGAAGTAGAGAACATCATTTCTGTGATTCTGATACAAAAATGTTGGGTTTCCATCAGGAGAGAACTTCCCCAGCTCTTCCCATCCTCCCAGTCAACCTCAGAGCCTTGGCTTCTGTCCTCTTCAGCAAACCTCCTGGACCCACTGCCTCATCTTTTGCCAAAGGAGCTTCAAAAGCTGGGGGCTGCCAACAGGTGACTGCCAGCTGGAGAATTACCCAAGTCTGGTGGAGATTAAACTATGGGACATAATTTCCTAATGATTCCACACTGTAAAAATTATAGTACTACCAGGATTCTGCCATCCCTCTGCTTTTTAAAGTTGATTCTAAATCAGCCTTTCTTGTAAATCATGAGGACGTTAAGTTTGAATTTCCAATGAAGTCTCCAAGTGATGATTCCTGTTAATAAATGAGACTTTTTAAAGGTAAACCTACTTCAGAAGTAGTTGTTCTGGCTCGTGATTTTATAGCCTTCATCAATTTTTCACACTTCACTGTAACAGTGAACTGTGACAAATACATTGTACATGGCAACCTTTAGACANCAGGAGGGCCAGTGGTCTCCTGGGGGGCATAAAGAAGAGTGTAGTGAGCAGGTCAAGGGAGGTTCTTCTCCCCTCTGCCCTGGTGAGACCTCACCTGGAATACTCTGTTCAGATCTGGACTCCCCAGTTCAAGAGGAACAGGGAAAAACTGGAGAGAGTCCAAGGGAGAGCTACAAAGATGATCAAGGGACCTGAATTTGAGAGGTTAAAATCCTGTGTCCTCCAAAATCTGCAAAAACTGACTGAAAACTGTGTCTTTAATAAAAAGGTTATTTTTATTTCCTAAGTCTTCACACCCAAGTTGTATTTTCCTGATCTTCTCTTATTGTTAGAATCTTTTGTTTTGCTACATGAGGACCAAAATTCTATCTTTAGCACATGCTTCTAGGATCCCAGGCCTGAAGACCTTGAAGATCATCTGGTTCCAATCCCACCTCTCACTAGACCTCAGAGCCTCATCCAACCTGCTTTGGAACACTCCCAGGGATGAGGTGTCCACAGCTTTTCTGGGCAACCCATTTCAGTGTCTCACCACCCTCAGAGTGAAGAACTCCCTCCTAATAACCAATCTAAAACTACCCTGAGCTAGTTTGCAAACCCTTGCCTCTTGTCCTACCCCCACATGTCCTTATAAAAAGTCATTTTGCAGATTCTAGTCACTGTTTAATGAGTAGAACATACCCATATAATATATATATTAATTGTGTAAATATATAGACACACAGACACAGTCCTTTTTAGTTGAAAAGGATATATTATACTCACTCCCTGACCAAAAAGATAGGTTAAAAGCATTGGAGTTTCAACAGCTCTGTAGGGATGGACAAAACTTGGTGGGATTGACAGCTGAGGGAACTGCAGCAGTGATCACATCTGCTCAGAGACCAGGAAAAAATGGGAAGGGAAAGAAGTAGAGAACATCATTTCTGTGATTCTGATACAAAAATGTTGGGTTTCCATCAGGAGAGAACTTCCCCAGCTCTTCCCATCCTCCCAGTCAACCTCAGAGCCTTGGCTTCTGTCCTCTTCAGCAAACCTCCTGGACCCACTGCCTCATCTTTTGCCAAAGGAGCTTCAAAAGCTGGGGGCTGCCAACAGGTGACTGCCAGCTGGAGAATTACCCAAGTCTGGTGGAGATTAAACTATGGGACATAATTTCCTAATGATTCCACACTGTAAAAATTATAGTACTACCAGGATTCTGCCATCCCTCTGCTTTTTAAAGTTGATTCTAAATCAGCCTTTCTTGTAAATCATGAGGACGTTAAGTTTGAATTTCCAATGAAGTCTCCAAGTGATGATTCCTGTTAATAAATGAGACTTTTTAAAGGTAAACCTACTTCAGAAGTAGTTGTTCTGGCTCGTGATTTTATAGCCTTCATCAATTTTTCACACTTCACTGTAACAGTGAACTGTGACAAATACATTGTACATGGCAACCTTTAGACACAATTAACTGTGTATTTTTTTTTCTGTACAGTTATATATTTTGTTCTTAGCTGGCATAGAACACACAAGTGATTCAGAGTAATGGAAAAACATGTGAAAATAACCTGTGGGGGACATCAATCTACTGCCCTCACCCACTGGCTGTGCCTTCTCTGACTGGTGACAGGATGAGAAGAAAAGGGACAGATTGGACATGAGGAACAATTTCTCTGCTGAGAGTGGTGAGACTTTGGCACAGGCTGCCCAGGGAGGGGGTTGGAGTCACCATCCCTGGAGGGATTCAAAACACAGCTGGATGTGGCACTTCAGGGCATGGTTTAGGGGTCATGTTGGGCAGATGGTTGGACTTGATGAGCTTGGAGGTCTTTTCCACCTTACTGCTTCTGTGGTTCTCACCACAAAGCATCCCTACGTGCATTTGGTAACTGCTTTTCCCTTTTCCATATCCAAATGAAGTGAGTCAACTCACCTGTTACTCACCAGACCTTTAGAAAACAAAATCTGGGAGAGTTTCCATGACTTACTAACAGAACACACATATAAGGCAAATGAGCACTGATAAAGGAAAGAAAAATATTGCAGACATAACAGTCTGCATTAATCAATAATAAAAACCAGAGCTAGATAAAACTGCTCATTCTGATAACAGACCTGCCAAGGCTACTACTACTTTATGTCTGGGTGGAGAGGTGGCTTAGGTCCCATGTCAAAGCCTTGCAGAGTTATAAACCTTAAGCTTGTATAGAGGCTGAAGAGTGTGGGTTTTTTTTCCTCCCTTTCTGGATTTAGGCCAATATAACCTTGGAGGCAAAGAAGGAAACTTTTCTCTGTCAGGATTTAAAACTGCTCAGATAGATGCCTGGAAGGCAAAGGAGAAGTGAAGGCAAGTGCAGGTGCTTTGGTTTGGGTTTTTTTCTCTGCAATTTCTCAAAGGGATGACACCACAAATATGCAGAATCTAAACATCTAGAGTGCACCA
>VYZU01028627.1:133750-146631 GCA_013401355.1 Ceyx cyanopectus
CCATCAGGAGAGAACTTCCCCAGCTCTTCCCATCCTCCCAGTCAACCTCAGAGCCTTGGCTTCTGTCCTCTTCAGCAAACCTCCTGGACCCACTGCCTCATCTTTTGCCAAAGGAGCTTCAAAAGCTGGGGGCTGCCAACAGGTGACTGCCAGCTGGAGAATTACCCAAGTCTGGTGGAGATTAAACTATGGGACATAATTTCCTAATGATTCCACACTGTAAAAATTATAGTACTACCAGGATTCTGCCATCCCTCTGCTTTTTAAAGTTGATTCTAAATCAGCCTTTCTTGTAAATCATGAGGACGTTAAGTTTGAATTTCCAATGAAGTCTCCAAGTGATGATTCCTGTTAATAAATGAGACTTTTTAAAGGTAAACCTACTTCAGAAGTAGTTGTTCTGGCTCGTGATTTTATAGCCTTCATCAATTTTTCACACTTCACTGTAACAGTGAACTGTGACAAATACATTGTACATGGCAACCTTTAGACACAATTAACTGTGTATTTTTTTTTCTGTACAGTTATATATTTTGTTCTTAGCTGGCATAGAACACACAAGTGATTCAGAGTAATGGAAAAACATGTGAAAATAACCTGTGGGGGACATCAATCTACTGCCCTCACCCACTGGCTGTGCCTTCTCTGACTGGTGACAGGATGAGAAGAAAAGGGACAGATTGGACATGAGGAACAATTTCTCTGCTGAGAGTGGTGAGACTTTGGCACAGGCTGCCCAGGGAGGGGGTTGGAGTCACCATCCCTGGAGGGATTCAAAACACAGCTGGATGTGGCACTTCAGGGCATGGTTTAGGGGTCATGTTGGGCAGATGGTTGGACTTGATGAGCTTGGAGGTCTTTTCCACCTTACTGCTTCTGTGGTTCTCACCACAAAGCATCCCTACGTGCATTTGGTAACTGCTTTTCCCTTTTCCATATCCAAATGAAGTGAGTCAACTCACCTGTTACTCACCAGACCTTTAGAAAACAAAATCTGGGAGAGTTTCCATGACTTACTAACAGAACACACATATAAGGCAAATGAGCACTGATAAAGGAAAGAAAAATATTGCAGACATAACAGTCTGCATTAATCAATAATAAAAACCAGAGCTAGATAAAACTGCTCATTCTGATAACAGACCTGCCAAGGCTACTACTACTTTATGTCTGGGTGGAGAGGTGGCTTAGGTCCCATGTCAAAGCCTTGCAGAGTTATAAACCTTAAGCTTGTATAGAGGCTGAAGAGTGTGGGTTTTTTTTCCTCCCTTTCTGGATTTAGGCCAATATAACCTTGGAGGCAAAGAAGGAAACTTTTCTCTGTCAGGATTTAAAACTGCTCAGATAGATGCCTGGAAGGCAAAGGAGAAGTGAAGGCAAGTGCAGGTGCTTTGGTTTGGGTTTTTTTCTCTGCAATTTCTCAAAGGGATGACACCACAAATATGCAGAATCTAAACATCTAGAGTGCACCACAAGCTCAGAGGAAGGTGCAGGCCAGATGCTGCTGCTAGCCAAAGGAGTTCTTCACAGATCAGACAAAAATAGCCTTAATTAAAACTGGAATCACACTAAGTGGTCAAAACTTGAAGCAAACTTGGGCAAGAATGTCTCAGCACTGCTTTCACATATGGGTCTCTTGCAAGTATATTGCTTTGTAGCATCCCTATGCTTGAATCAGCAGCCCTGGGTGTATTTAAAAGCTGTCTAGATGTGGTGCTCAAGGATATGGTAGCCCTGGTAAAGTAGAAAACAGTTGGACTTGTTGATCTTAAAAGTCTTTTCCAGCCATAGTGATTGGGTGAAATAGAGCCATGATTTCAGAATAAGGATGAAGGAAATCTAAAAAGAGGGGAACCAAAAACTTCTCCCATGATAAATCAAGAGACAGAATTCATTTGTTGAGGGGTTGGGTCCCTGCTCTTTACTTTCAATGCTCCATTGTCCTTTAGTTTTAAATCTCTTGTGGCATAACTGATGAGATCTGGGAATCTCCTGATGGTTTCTGCCAGATTCATAACTGATGCCTTGGCTTTTCCAATTTATTAACATTAAATATTAAAATATAAAGAGGATTTAAAAGAATCAATATTGAACAAGAGTCTTAGTACTATGTTTTCCATGACACAGTGTTCCGTAAACTCCTCGTTATAGACATTTCTCACATAGAGTACTTAAGAAATATATATTGAAAGACAAATTTATCCTTATGTTCCACACTCTGCTCAATATTTTGGGGACTCCAATATTGAGGCACACATGAAATGTGCTAGAAAAGCTGCCAGACTTTCCATTTCCATACTTGGAGATGTTATTTCTGCAGTGGAAAAGGCTCTCTATTAAGGCAGACAGTTACACACCCTCATGCAGTGATGTCTAATCCTCATCTTGAAATGAACTGCAGGGCTTTGTGCTGCTAAATAAAGGAAGAGATCACTACAACTCCATGTAGTTTCAAAAAAAACCCCCTGATTTACAGCAGCTGACAGTACATCCTACACAATCTGTGGCATCTAAGAGGAGTACAGAGGTGGTGAATAGCATCACTATAAAAAAAAACACCCTCCCCAAGCTCCAGCAATTTACCTCGTGCCATTTATGCAACTCAATGCTGCTTATCACTCCTGATCAATATGGGCCATATATCATGGCATTCTAAACACAGTTAGTGTCTGGTTAACTCTCTGTAGCAAAATGTAGACAAAAATCAAATATCCTGGGCTCTCACAGTGGTTACAAACTGTGGAATGTTGGTCAGAGATAAGCACCTGCAGTTCTGTTTGTTACAGAATGAAGTCAAGCAGCCTGTGGGTGATTCTGAGTGGTAATGTCCAAGGCCATCCATCCATGAGCCAGACTGAGAGGAAAGGCTGAGGGAAAAGCAGTTTTACCTTCTCATTTTCCTCAGTGACACCTTTGCTAAGAGAAATAGGATTCCCATGCCACTCTGAAGCCAAGATCCTCTAAAAAAGTCTTAAATATGCAGCCCCATCTAGATGTGATGATGATTCAACTTACAGAACACAGCCCCAACCAAAACAACATGGATTTTATTCCATGTTGGAGGCAAGGAGTGGATACTGAAGTATATGATATGAAATACTCACATGTAACCTCGAAACCTACTTAAGTCATTGTTTGGATTCTCACATTCAATGATGCTGGTGAACTTCAAGGGGTCGAATTCTGAGTCCTGGAATAACAGAAGCATTAATTAGTTAGGGTATAGGCTTGCAAATTATAGCCAAAATCACATTCTTTTCTAGATTTCATAATATATTAACATCCAGTTTTTTTTTCATGCAATGACTGTGATCACTGCACTGAAAACCAAAGGGACCTGGCACCAAAACTCCTTAGTTGTCTTCCAAAATCTCCCTTGCAAGGATGACTTTTTATTTTGCAAGTGGAAGAATATGAGGTTCTAAAAGCATTAGATAAAAGATTTTGAGCCTTGAAGTCAAATGAATTTGGTCCGGAGTGGAAAAATGAAATTTATCTGCCAAAGCTCAAAATATTCAATAGTATCACTACACTTCATGCTAAGTGAAGAAAATCTAGGACAACAAAAGTCAATATACTACCAATTATGAAAAAGCTAATAAGAGCTTTTGAAATATTAGCAAGACTTCCTAATTGCTTTATGCCAATAAAGAGAAATTAATCTACTACAGTCAATTACACCCATATAGCAGAATAACTTTTGCTAATTAACACTTAAAAACTTTCTTGGTTCTCTAGCTCATTAGTCTGAAGCTGGAATTTTTGCTGACTATATGTTTACCTGGAGTTAGCACCTCATTGTGTCTGAGGGAAAACCTCCTACAAAAGCATAATTACTTGATTTTTGTTAATTTTTATTATTTTTTGCCAGACCAAACCATGAAGTCAGATCAGAGATAACTGATCCTGGTGCTGTTTGTTTCCATCAGTGAGGACTAACTTTAGAAAACCCCTTTTCACACCATTTAAATGGAAGAACCAATAGTGAATTCAGATTTGAACAGTGCTAACAGTGCAAATGATGTGTTTTATAATGGTTTTGCTGTGCAGCTGTAGACTTCAACTACTGCTATTTAGATCACACCATGGGAATAGCTGACTGAGAGCCATAAGCAGCTGAAAACATGCAGGTGTCTCTGCTTTTTTGACTCAGAAGGAAACTTTTAAATAAGAGAGAAAAGAAACTAGAGGATGTGTCAGCACTGCCATCAACTCTCCCCATTTTTTGGGACCAGTTACACTGGAAGAAAGACAAGAGCTACAGGATATAGGAGGCATTTGAAGCCTCACACACCTCACACTTTGAGAAACCTTTCCCTGTATTTTGAGGAAACAAGATGCTGAAGAGAAGTGGGAATATGGGTTGTCACTTATTTCAGTCAGTGGTCTTTAAAAAAAATAGAAAAAAAAAGAAATATTAATATCTTTTATGAATGGTCCTGAGGGAATCCTAGAGACACCTGATAACAAAACTCAGTGTAATCAAACCCAGGATTTCTATGGCTCAGCAGAGAGAAAGTGGTTTTTGTCCCGTGGAACAACTGGAATTTTGAAGATTGAATTCCCTTTCTGCTAAGAAAACCTTCCAACAAAACCTGAAACTTCACAAAGAGGGAAAAAAAAATTCTAATTCAAATGTAGACCTGAAGTCTTCAGCAAAAAATGATCTGGTCAAGATCTAAGGACTAAACCAACTCCATCTCTGACCCAGTCAGTACCATGCAACACAATCTTTCTCCCTCCTCTTGTTTGTTGGCTCCTTTTCATTTATGACTCAGTTTTGGAACTCCAAGTCCTTTATCATGAAATCTGTCTGTGTATTTGTGTTCTGTTCTAATTAACTTGAAATACGTGATGCTGGTCTTTTAACCAGCTCATATCTGAGAGGGAGAGAAAAGCCAATTAAGACAGCAGTTAATGTAAGGAAATAAAGCTGCTGAATTCTGATTGATGGCAAAAGCTCTTTGGTTTATCAATAAATGAAATAACTCCATCTCTTCCCTATGCAATGGGAAATGTACACTGAGGACACTGGTTTGATGTGGAAATGCCTTTTGGGAACTGGGTGAACAAATGGGTTAAGCACTGCCTGCTTTGAGTGGGTACCAAGAAGCACAAAGTGAAAAGATTTCGTGGTGATCAGTTTGGTTTCTTTTTGTGCTGATGCCTACACTTCAGCAGCAAAAGAAAGATGAACTGTGATGATATTCTCATGGATTAGCAGCTAAGAGGAGCTGCAGCTAGGCAGAAGTTAAAGTCAGAGGTGTTGCTTTTACAGCACACAAATCATGATTTCTGCAGTTTTCTGGGTAAAAAAACATGAAAAAAATATTTTTCCACCACTACCTTTAGCTTTTCTCTCACACTGAATTTCTTCATTGCTGTTATGACACAGTGGGGTGATCTGGCCTTGGCTGGTGCCCACCAAGCTGCTCTATCACTTCCCCACCCTCCTCTCAGCTGGATCAGGGGGAAGAAAATCAAATCGTGGGCTAAGACAAAGGCAGTTTTATGAACAGCAAAGCAGAAGCAAATGAAAACAGAGATTTATTCTCTACTTCCCACCAGCAGGTGATGTCTGGCCCCTTTTTTGGGAAGCAGAGCTCCAAACACACTCTCAGCAGCCACAGCCTGGGGGTGTTCCCAGCACCTTCCCAGCTCCCAGTGCAAAGCACAGCACTGGGAGGGCTGCTGGGGGAAACATCAACTCCAGCTCAGACAGACTCAATACACTCAGAAAACACTATTAAAAGGGAAAACTTTCCCAGACTTCTGTGCAGCACTTACCTGATGTGGTTGATTTTCAGTTTCTTACTTCCCTGTTTTACAGAACCACTGGGAATTAAAGTTGTCCCAGGCTCAAGAGGGATCAGAACCTCCAGGTCTAGACAGATTACAATCTGAATCATGGCTTTCTGCTGTACCAGTTTAAGACAGGGATGATGAAGGGACTGGAGCATCTCCTTTATGAAGAAAGACAGAGGGAGCTGGGGCTGTTTACTCTTAAGAGGAGAAAACTGAGAGGGGATCTTATGAATGTCTAGAAATATCTGTTTTCTTGAACATTTTCTTGAATATAGACCCCTGCTGCTTATCTCTTAGGTGACTACTGATGTATCACCCCCTGAAAAACTTAGATCCTTAGAAAGCAAGGTGTCGAGGGGAAGAAAATGTTCCAATGCCTCTTAAAGAGTGGGAAGCCAACAGGTAGATGGATTGAGGAATTTCAGAGATCCCTCACAAAGAGAATTTAATTCTCTCTAATACGACTTTGGAGCTTCAAATGTAAGATCATTCTCCACATCTACAGTGAAATGTCAACCTTTCCCACNATCACACCATGGGAATAGCTGACTGAGAGCCATAAGCAGCTGAAAACATGCAGGTGTCTCTGCTTTTTTGACTCAGAAGGAAACTTTTAAATAAGAGAGAAAAGAAACTAGAGGATGTGTCAGCACTGCCATCAACTCTCCCCATTTTTTGGGACCAGTTACACTGGAAGAAAGACAAGAGCTACAGGATATAGGAGGCATTTGAAGCCTCACACACCTCACACTTTGAGAAACCTTTCCCTGTATTTTGAGGAAACAAGATGCTGAAGAGAAGTGGGAATATGGGTTGTCACTTATTTCAGTCAGTGGTCTTTAAAAAAAATAGAAAAAAAAAGAAATATTAATATCTTTTATGAATGGTCCTGAGGGAATCCTAGAGACACCTGATAACAAAACTCAGTGTAATCAAACCCAGGATTTCTATGGCTCAGCAGAGAGAAAGTGGTTTTTGTCCCGTGGAACAACTGGAATTTTGAAGATTGAATTCCCTTTCTGCTAAGAAAACCTTCCAACAAAACCTGAAACTTCACAAAGAGGGAAAAAAAAATTCTAATTCAAATGTAGACCTGAAGTCTTCAGCAAAAAATGATCTGGTCAAGATCTAAGGACTAAACCAACTCCATCTCTGACCCAGTCAGTACCATGCAACACAATCTTTCTCCCTCCTCTTGTTTGTTGGCTCCTTTTCATTTATGACTCAGTTTTGGAACTCCAAGTCCTTTATCATGAAATCTGTCTGTGTATTTGTGTTCTGTTCTAATTAACTTGAAATACGTGATGCTGGTCTTTTAACCAGCTCATATCTGAGAGGGAGAGAAAAGCCAATTAAGACAGCAGTTAATGTAAGGAAATAAAGCTGCTGAATTCTGATTGATGGCAAAAGCTCTTTGGTTTATCAATAAATGAAATAACTCCATCTCTTCCCTATGCAATGGGAAATGTACACTGAGGACACTGGTTTGATGTGGAAATGCCTTTTGGGAACTGGGTGAACAAATGGGTTAAGCACTGCCTGCTTTGAGTGGGTACCAAGAAGCACAAAGTGAAAAGATTTCGTGGTGATCAGTTTGGTTTCTTTTTGTGCTGATGCCCACACTTCAGCAGCAAAAGAAAGATGAACTGTGATGATATTCTCATGGATTAGCAGCTAAGAGGAGCTGCAGCTAGGCAGAAGTTAAAGTCAGAGGTGTTGCTTTTACAGCACACAAATCATGATTTCTGCAGTTTTCTGGGTAAAAAAACATGAAAAAAATATTTTTCCACCACTACCTTTAGCTTTTCTCTCACACTGAATTTCTTCATTGCTGTTATGACACAGTGGGGTGATCTGGCCTTGGCTGGTGCCCACCAAGCTGCTCTATCACTTCCCCACCCTCCTCTCAGCTGGATCAGGGGGAAGAAAATCAAATCGTGGGCTAAGACAAAGGCAGTTTTATGAACAGCAAAGCAGAAGCAAATGAAAACAGAGATTTATTCTCTACTTCCCACCAGCAGGTGATGTCTGGCCCCTTTTTTGGGAAGCAGAGCTCCAAACACACTCTCAGCAGCCACAGCCTGGGGGTGTTCCCAGCACCTTCCCAGCTCCCAGTGCAAAGCACAGCACTGGGAGGGCTGCTGGGGGAAACATCAACTCCAGCTCAGACAGACTCAATACACTCAGAAAACACTATTAAAAGGGAAAACTTTCCCAGACTTCTGTGCAGCACTTACCTGATGTGGTTGATTTTCAGTTTCTTACTTCCCTGTTTTACAGAACCACTGGGAATTAAAGTTGTCCCAGGCTCAAGAGGGATCAGAACCTCCAGGTCTAGACAGATTACAATCTGAATCATGGCTTTCTGCTGTACCAGTTTAAGACAGGGATGATGAAGGGACTGGAGCATCTCCTTTATGAAGAAAGACAGAGGGAGCTGGGGCTGTTTACTCTTAAGAGGAGAAAACTGAGAGGGGATCTTATGAATGTCTAGAAATATCTGTTTTCTTGAACATTTTCTTGAATATAGACCCCTGCTGCTTATCTCTTAGGTGACTACTGATGTATCACCCCCTGAAAAACTTAGATCCTTAGAAAGCAAGGTGTCGAGGGGAAGAAAATGTTCCAATGCCTCTTAAAGAGTGGGAAGCCAACAGGTAGATGGATTGAGGAATTTCAGAGATCCCTCACAAAGAGAATTTAATTCTCTCTAATACGACTTTGGAGCTTCAAATGTAAGATCATTCTCCACATCTACAGTGAAATGTCAACCTTTCCCACTCTGCTGGCAGAGCTCGAGGAGCAAAACAGGCTGCCCTGCCAAATGAGTTGGGCTGATGATTGCCCAGTGTTCAAACAACATATTCCCCTTCATTAAACGTGTGTTGTATGGGTGATTTAATGGCCTGCTAGTGATATTAATAATGCAGAGTTACTAAAATGTTTTCCTTTATTCATCTGCTGCAGAAACCAGAGTTTCATGTTCAGCTTTGCCTTCCAAGAAGGCAGCACGAGTACCCCAGGGTGCCCTTGGGTGATGGTGACAGCTACCCCCTTATCACATTGTGTTTACTGGCCACACTGGGGATCTTATCCAGACTGCTCCCTGCAGTACAATTGCTGGATGAGGGCTCTAGGATTTGTTTTGGCTTGTGTGTGTCTGGTGGAAAAGAAATGGAGTCGAGGGGACCACTCAAAGGAAGTATTTAACAAGCAAAAAATCTGCCTCAGCCAGAAAAATAGCTTTCCAGTTTAAAAGCTTTTAAGTGCAATAAGAAGGCATCCCCCTAATGCATTGGTCCATCTTATTATTGCTTTCTACAGCAATACCCTGCATTTATCGTGCAAAATTAATCTGACCTTTTATTAATGTGCATCTGGAATGACATATTGATTTTATGTATTCAAAGCATGTAGACTGTTTATATACTAAAAGAGTGAAATGTTTTTATGTCTCAACTGCATTAGTCTCGCTGGCAGAATTTATCTGTGCCCCTAATTCACAAGAAAAAGAAGAAACAGTTTGATCTACACTGTGTAGGAACTAAACAGATCCAGCTGTACATCAGAATTTAATAGCTTTGTTTTCCATACTGACAACTACTACTATAATTGGATTTTTTTTTGCAGTACTGTCTAAATGGAATGGAGATGTGTATTCAGAAATACTGGGAGAGCTGAGCAAGCCAAACACATGGTATGGGGCTGATCTTTCACCGACCAAAGTAAAAGCTCTCCCCTTGGCCAGCAGGAAAAGAAATGTGTTGCTGCATTGCAGGGCTTAGGAAGACCTTGATAATCTTAGACTCCTAGAATGTGCAACATCTCCCTGCTGAGGAAAGGCTGAGGGAGCTGGGGCTCTGGAGTTTGGAGGAGACTGAGGAGTGACCTTGTTAATGTTTATAAAGATGGGAAGGGTGAGTGTCAGGAGGATGGAGCCAGGCTCTGCTCAGGGACATCCAGTGATAGGACAGGGGGCAATGGGTGAAGCTGGAACAGAGGAGGTTCCACGTAGATATGAGGAAAAAAATTCTTCATAGTGAGGGTGCCAGAGCCTTGCCCAGGCTGCCCAGGGGGGTTGTGGAGTCTCCTTCTCTAGAGACTTTCCAACCCCCCCTGGATCTGTTCCTGTGTGACCTGATCTAGGTGATCCTGCTCCAGCAGGGTGGTTGGATTCAATCTTTCAAGGTCCCTTCCAATCCCTAACAGTCTGTGATTAAGGGTTGGAAGGGAGGTCTAGAGATAATTGACTTCAACCCCCCTGCCAAAGCTGACAGACAGCTGGAGAAAGTGCTGCTAGTCAATCCCAGGACAAAAATATCCCCAAACCCCCACATCAACTGTGCTGAAAATACACACGTGTGAAGTTCCAGTGTCCTTTGGCCAACATCCTGAAAATGACAGTGGTGTGGATTCCTTGGAGTAACAGCATCAGTGGAGAAGGGAAGAGCACCTGACATCTACCTGGACTTGTGCAAAGCCTTTGATACTGTCCTGCATGACACAGAGTCGTTTAGGTTGGAAGAGACCTACAAAATCATCTAGTCCAACTGCTCCCCAGCATTGCCAGGACATCACAAAACCATGTCCCTCAGCACCACATCTCCACAGCTTGGAAATCCCTAGAGGAATTGTGGGGTCTCCACCACTGCCCTGGGTAGTCTGGGCCAGGCCTGGACAGCTCTGGAGGGGAAGAAATTGTTCCTCAGCTCCAACCTAAATCTCCTCTGGGGAAGCTGGAGGCTGGTTCCTCTTGTCCTGTACCTTGGGCACATCCTGGACATCCTGGTTTCTAAATTGGAGAGACCTTGGAGGTCAAGGGAGGGGATTCTGCCCCTCTCCTTTGCTCTGGTGAGAACCCTCCTGGAGAGCTGCACCCATCTCTGGAGCCCCCAACACATGAAGGACATGTTGGAGTGGGTCTGGAGGAGGGCTATGAAGAAGATTAGAGCAGCTCTCCTACAAGGACAAATTAAGAGTCTTGGGCTGGAGAAGAGAAGGTTCTGAGAAGACTTTATTGTGGCCTTCCAGTATCTTAAGGAGGTCTAAAAAAGAGATGGGGAAGGACATTTTACAAAGGCCTGTAGTAACAGGACTGAGCTTAGTGGTTTGAAACTGGAAGAGGGTAGAAAAAGATTGGAAATAAGAAGGAAATTCTTCACTCTCAGGGTGGTGAGACACTGGAACAGGTTGCCCAGAGAAACTGTGGATGCTCCATCACTAGATGTGTTCAGATCTGGGTTGGATGGGGCCTTGTGCAACCTGGTCTCGTGGGTGTTGTCCCTGATATGGCTGAGGGGTTGGAACTGGATGATCTTTAAGGTCCCTTCCAACCCCAACTCTTCCATGATTCTATGGCTCATGGACTACAGTAGTGCTGGAGAGTTATAAACAGTTGTTTCAAGGTTGAAATATGGCCCCAGATCTGGTCAGTGAAGAAAGTGGTATCTGCCTGTTCCAAAAGCCACCCACTGGAGGAAATGAATGGGTTCAGAGCCTGCAAGAACCAACCTCAGCGTTAGTTCAACACTTCAACTAAACCACAAACCCTCCAGGGCTCAGAATGCTCTGTGGACAACCNTTCCCTTAGGAATGGCAAAATCCAATGGTAGTCCCTGCAGCAGATAAACATTCCAAAGCTTGAGAAGCCCATGTCTACCTGAAGACAGGGAATTTGGATCAAAGCAGCTTTGCCATGTAAGGCATTATGTTTAAGAAACATTTCTAGGGTGTGAGGGAAGTCTGTAGAATACAAGAAAAGGAACTGAGAGACTCCAGCCCCTGAAAGCTGTGGGAGATCACAGAGGGAAAAAAAGCAGTCCTAAGGAAAGTATATTTAATTAGAAAAATCTCAGAATCACAGAGTGGTAGGGGTTGGAAGGGACCTCTGGAGATCAAGTCCAACCCCCCTACCAAATCAGGACCAAAACCAGGGCAGATCACTCAGAAATGCATCCAGACAGGGCTGGAAAGTCTCCAGAGGAGACTCCACAACCTCTCTGGGGAGTCTGTTTCAGGCTCTGGCACCCTCCCAGGGAAAAAATTCTTCCTCATGTTGAGGTGGAACTCCCTGTGCTCCAGATGGAATCCATTGCCCCTTGTCCTGTGACAGAGCACAGGTGAGAAGAGGCTGTCCCTGCCTTCCTGACACCCAGCCCTCAGGGATCTATGGACATTCATTAGATGCCCTCTCAGTCTTCTCTCCAGGCTAACCAACCCCAGGGCTCTCAGCCTTTCCTCATCAAGTGCTTCAGCCCCTTCATCATCCTTCATTGGACTCTTTCCAGTAGATCTCTGTCCCTCTTGAACTGGGAAGCCCAGAACTGGCTGGAATACCTCCCTTGTGAAGGAAGGCTGGGAGAGTTGGGGTTCAAGATGGAGAAGAGAAGGCTCCAGGGAGACCTTAGTGAATCCTTTCACTGTAGAAAGGGAGCTTATGAAGAAGATAGATAGTTTTTACCAAGGACTGCAGTGACAGGACAAGAGGCAACAGCTCTAAACTGAAAGACAGTAGGTTTAGATATAAGAATATCAGGATTTATTTTTAATATGAAGGTGGTAAGACTCTGGAACAGGCTGCCCAGGGAAGCCCTGTCACTGAAGTCTTCAAAGTCAGGTTGGACAGGGCTTTGAGTAACCTGATTTAATGAGAGATGTCCTTGCCTTTGGCAGGGGTGTTGGATTAGATGGTCTTTCAAGGTTCCCTTTCAATCCAACCTGTTCTATGATGAGATGATTCTTATGCAAATATTCATTCCTATAAGCATTCAGTAAATGTGAGAGGTGGAAGTGCAACCAATGAGAACAAATGTCAGGAATGAGGCCATCAGGGAGAACCATTAATTAATAGAATGGTTTGTTTAATTTTTCTTCCTGTCATTATCAGTTATCTCCCTTCATCAAAGATGGCTGGAACAGCTTGCTGCAGAGCACCAGGAGATACCTCATTGCTTTTTGTTCCTTAATAGCTGACACGACCCACCTTCATGTAGTTAATAGCAGGACAAAATCATTTTTATCCCTTCCTGCAGCAGCCTCTAAGCCTGATCCCTGTGATCTCAGACAAACAAGCCAAA
>VYZU01028629.1:3190-28954 GCA_013401355.1 Ceyx cyanopectus
AACTAGCACAATTAGCCTTTGCTTTAGACAGAGTAAATAATCTCAAAATAAATGTTAATTGAATAACAGCACAATTGAGCATTTTTAATTAAGGAAGCTTCCAGTATCTAAAATAAGTAGAAAGTGGATGTTGAAAGAGTCACAAATCTGTACCAACTCACAACTCATTTCCTGAATACAGTCAAAACCTGCATAGTTACCTTAAAACAATCAAACAGGTGATCAAGCTGTTCAGGTGAGAAATCCCAAGCTAATTTTGCAAGGAGATCATGTACATTTTTTACAATGGCTTCATGTTTTCCTGCCTGTCAAGACAACAAAAAAGAATCCACCAACTTTGCCTTTACAACTCTGAATATACTAGACTGTAAACACTCATACAACAGTTGAGTAATATATATCTCCTGATACCTAAAAGAATATATAACCTAATACTTGAAAGAGTGACATTTGAATAACAACTCTAGATACAATGTTTTCTGGAAAAGATTTCTAACCTTTACAAGGCTTCCTAGGATTTACAAGCATGAGTTCATGTGCAAGACATATCTAATATGAAGGACATAGCTAATAATGTTCTTTAGAGCTCTTCTCTGTGATAATTTACTCCTTTAAATCCCTGTGAGACAGCATCCAAATCCCTCATAGTATTAGGTTATATATTNGGGCTGTGGTTAACAACAGATCTAGACATCCCATGACTGTTCACTCTAGGTCTCAAGTCTCTGGCACTATTTTTTTACTTTGTTTTCAATACTGGAGTAGCTTATTTAAATGAGATAGGATTTTAACTGACACTGAATGTCCACTATGGGAGATGACAATTAGTAGTAAAACAATCTTAACATGTTCACAGAATTACTTTTTTTTGTTTTGGTTTTTTTGTTAGAGGTTTCTTTTAACACACATTCAAAGGGTTATTTAGCACAGTCCTCTCCCACATATGTGGGTTTTGCATTTCTTGAATACCATCAGGAGTAGGAATGTTAGAAAATAGTAAGAAAAGTTTTTTCAAGGTATATGACTAAGCCTGAAGCAGGAATTACAATACTTGACACCTCACAGACAGCTTGCTATTTCAGAAAGTTTTGCAAGTTCAAGAGACTTACACACTACTCATTGGGTAAACATCCAAAATTGCCACAGCTTATCTGAGCAGAACTGCATTGTGATTAACACACCAGTAACCATCCATGTCACATCTAGAGACTAGCTGAAGCATGGTGCAAGCCACAGAGGAAAAATAACACATATCCCTTTCCTTGCTTTTATGTCTCTCTTGGAAGCAGTGTGGTATGAAGGTTTTATCAGAAAGACTGCAGTAGCTTCAGAAGCAAAGAAAGGAATGAGCTATAAAGGCCCTACAAGAGCTACTACAGCTCAGCTTTATCATCTTTGAAAGGATCAACCTTTATTTCTGAAATTCACAGTCCATCTCCCTTCCAAGAGCACATTCTCCTGGAGGGGATTTCAACAGTAGTGTTCCTGGTTTTAAGCACTGCAGGGCAGATAGCATTTCTGAATAACCTCTCTGGAGATGAGAGCAGAGTAACTCCTGCCCTGTATTTCTCATCTGTACAGTTGTGTGGGGCAAATGAAAAGTGACAATAGCTGCCTGCTTGATGTTCCAGGATGGGCAGTAAGATGTGAATAAAACTAATCTGTCCTTGACCAAATTAGAAACTGGTAGCCATACATGCTTAAATTGACTGAGTAGATTGAGTAAATCAGGGCAGAAACTAAGCAGCAACTTATGACACTGCCATCATCACCCAAGAGCTTGGTTTATAAATAACAGTCACTTGGCAGCAACTGAAAGGGTAAGAGAGAAAGCTAATTGCCAGTCAAATGACTTAGTAGCATTGCTTCTTGTGGAAGAAAGTACAAATTACAAGTGACTAGATGCCTCTGCAATACACAATCAAGTAGTACATAGTTGTGCACCCTTGGGAGAGGAAAGGGCTCTGAGGTGAGAGAGACAATTCAAATGTTTTTAATGGGGCAGGATGGGGGAGGGGAGCAAGAAGGCTGTACTTACTGCCAGAGGCACTGCCCTGCTTGGGAAGCAGCAGCATGTAAACCCAAGAAGGCCTGATGCTGAGTCAACGTCAACATTTCTCACACTATAAATGCAGAAAAGCATTATAAATAGTGAATGAATGTCCACAAAATAGCTATGTGTTAACAAATAAAACAACATTCTCCTTTCTAAATCATTTCATGAGGATTATCTACAGTTGTAGTAAAAACCTGATCTTTGTTAAGATTTATGGAGTGAGTGTGATAGAGAAAAGGAACCAAAGATGCTGCAAAGAAATTTCTAGTGGCCATGAAATAAGCACTTCAAAAAGGAAAGAAAGAAATCTGATTTCTCCATTCTTCACCCAGTACACAGGAAAAATATTTAGTGAATGCACTATCATCAGTAGAGATCAGTAGAGACCTTGACTATTCTTCCAAGTCCTTTTTTTTGATATATCAAAATCTTTTACAGTCTGAATGTTAGGAAGATCTCAGTCTTATCATTCAATTATTTATTCTCCTGCCTCCAACAAGTCTTGTCTATATGCCAATGCTACATGTCCTTGTTTTATGTAGAAAATGTGTTCAATCTGGGCTACAACCATGTCATGAAATTAAGTATAGCATAGCTGCACTACACATAGTGGGGTTTTATCCTCATAGGAAAGAAAATAACCTTTTATGCAAAGAGATCATGTAAATCCCCTCCTTTGCCTTTACAACTCTGAATATACTAGACTGTAAACACTCATACAACAGTTGAGTAATATATATCTCCTGATACCTAAAAGAATATATAACCTAATACTTGAAAGAGTGACATTTGAATAACAACTCTAGATACAATGTTTTCTGGAAAAGATTTCTAACCTTTACAAGGCTTCCTAGGATTTACAAGCATGAGTTCATGTGCAAGACATATCTAATATGAAGGACATAGCTAATAATGTTCTTTAGAGCTCTTCTCTGTGATAATTTACTCCTTTAAATCCCTGTGAGACAGCATCCAAATCCCTCATAGTATACCCAGACTTCTAAAAATCTCCAGCCTGCTGGAAGAAGCAACAGTTGGCAACATTCACAACTGTAAACAACTTCAATCCTCTTCTTCACTAGAAGTTTTCTGGCCAAATTATTCAAAACCTGGGAAAAAAGGGACTGATGCTTTGCTTCCCAGCTAAAAGCTCTCTCTCTAAATTACTTTTCCCTCCTTTGAGATCCCACTGTTTAGCAACAAAAGGAACAAACTGCTGANGTTTCTTTTAACACACATTCAAAGGGTTATTTAGCACAGTCCTCTCCCACATATGTGGGTTTTGCATTTCTTGAATACCATCAGGAGTAGGAATGTTAGAAAATAGTAAGAAAAGTTTTTTCAAGGTATATGACTAAGCCTGAAGCAGGAATTACAATACTTGACACCTCACAGACAGCTTGCTATTTCAGAAAGTTTTGCAAGTTCAAGAGACTTACACACTACTCATTGGGTAAACATCCAAAATTGCCACAGCTTATCTGAGCAGAACTGCATTGTGATTAACACACCAGTAACCATCCATGTCACATCTAGAGACTAGCTGAAGCATGGTGCAAGCCACAGAGGAAAAATAACACATATCCCTTTCCTTGCTTTTATGTCTCTCTTGGAAGCAGTGTGGTATGAAGGTTTTATCAGAAAGACTGCAGTAGCTTCAGAAGCAAAGAAAGGAATGAGCTATAAAGGCCCTACAAGAGCTACTACAGCTCAGCTTTATCATCTTTGAAAGGATCAACCTTTATTTCTGAAATTCACAGTCCATCTCCCTTCCAAGAGCACATTCTCCTGGAGGGGATTTCAACAGTAGTGTTCCTGGTTTTAAGCACTGCAGGGCAGATAGCATTTCTGAATAACCTCTCTGGAGATGAGAGCAGAGTAACTCCTGCCCTGTATTTCTCATCTGTACAGTTGTGTGGGGCAAATGAAAAGTGACAATAGCTGCCTGCTTGATGTTCCAGGATGGGCAGTAAGATGTGAATAAAACTAATCTGTCCTTGACCAAATTAGAAACTGGTAGCCATACATGCTTAAATTGACTGAGTAGATTGAGTAAATCAGGGCAGAAACTAAGCAGCAACTTATGACACTGCCATCATCACCCAAGAGCTTGGTTTATAAATAACAGTCACTTGGCAGCAACTGNTTGTGCTCAGGGCTGATTTGATTTTAGGTAAGATTTTACCTTTGGAGTGGGAAAACTTCTCCCATCACAGGGAAGCCCCATTCCTTCCTGCACTCCACCAAAGACTGCTCTGGTTTCTAATTCAGCTCTGCAAATACCATCAAGCAGCTTCAGGGCGGGTATGAAGCTGGCTGGTGTGATTTCCCTGGTGAAGGCGAGAGCGAGGGAGAGAAAATTAAAGCAACTTGTCTTAGCCTGAGTCAGCATCGCTGAGCTGCGAGTGTGTCTCTGTAGAGTCTTATGGAAGGTTCCTGCCTTATCTGCCTTGATATTTTGCTGCTTGCACAACTCGCACATCTCAGAGATGCAAATATTTTCCTGGGGCTGGCCCCGGTTGCCCAAGGAGGGTGTTTGTTCAAATTCTCATGCTTTGCAATTAATATAAGCTTGCAATTAATAGAAGCTTCTCAACTCTGCATGAGAGAAAGAAGAGGAAGTGGCACTGGGTGGTTGGGTTTGGGTTTTTTTTCCCTCCTCTCCCTGTTGTTGCTCCTTACCAGCTGGCAGCTTTGAAAGGAACCTGTTGTGGTTTGCTTGGGGTTTCTTTTTCCCCTTAAGAATCAACATGTCACTGCAAATTCTGCTCTGGAGAGGCTGTGGGAGCTTTTGTCCGCTGGCGTTGCGGCCGCCGCGGTCGAGGCACAGACCATAGGTCTGCGGGTGCCCAGCCTGTGCGCTGGGGCTGATTGCCCTGGGTGCCAGCCCAGCTAAGCCTCACGGTGCTTCTTCCTTGCTCTATTCCCACCTTGTGAGCTTTGAGTGACTTTGAGATCATGGAAATGATCAACAAAAGGAACAAACTGCTGATGTGGGTGCCTTACCAAGCTGTCCCTGACAGAAACTATTGCTGAGCCCAGTGTCATGCACATCCAGGGGCTGGGTGGTTCTTGCTCACCCAGCCTACAAACACCCATCTGGT
Source organism: Ceyx cyanopectus (assembly GCA_013401355.1). Lineage (NCBI taxonomy): Eukaryota > Metazoa > Chordata > Aves > Coraciiformes > Alcedinidae > Ceyx > Ceyx cyanopectus. Next base: position 8,351 of record VYZU01028629.1, read on the forward strand.
TCAGCCAGGTTAAAAGCACAATACATTCCTGAAGCAAAGACTGTGTAACCTCCACCTCATTCTTTAGCCAGTTTATGCTGCTTCAATACCCTGCTGCAAGCACACTGGTTGTTATTGATTGATTAAGGGCCTCATGGATTTCACTGCAGGAGGTTTTCTTCTAAGCTGACTGTAAACCAGCACATCAGCACCTGGCAGCATGCCTTTCATTATATTGACCCATCTTTAAGTGTTAGTGCCAGGGCAGGAGACATGTGTAAGATTTTGCTGGCCATTTTAACCCTCTAAAAAAACGAGTAAGATAAAGTATGATTCTTAAAAGGAAGTCATTCACTGAGGAAGAGAATAATTTATTTGTTGCTCAGAGGAAGCACTGATCCTACTTAAGGCAGTGGGCAGCAAAGAGAAGAAGGTTGAAATAAAACATCCTGATGTAAGTCTGTCAAACAATCCCCACAGCCCAGCTGTCCAGAGTACTGCACTCCAAGCATACTTGGGGGAAGCCAACCCAGGTTGTTTGCAAATATTCTCATTTTCTGCAATTTAAACACTTCAACCCTCTAAGATACGGTGTTGCTTCCTACTCCAAATTATTTTCTAGAAATGTGTTTATTGTCCCATCTCAAGAGCTCAGAAGAGTTTTTGTTCATTAGACAGTTCATCAATACATGAGGATCTGAAGCCAGGCTTCAAGAGCTGAACTGGGTTTTGTCCACCTCCTGACTCTAAATCAGGAGAACCCAATCACAGAATCACCAGATTGCCTAGGTTGGAAAAGACCTTAAAGATCATCTAGTCCAATCATTAACCTCACAGTAAGAAGACCTCGACAAAAACAATTCCCCTCAGCCCTATGTCTACACAACTCTTAAAATACCTCAGAGATGGGGATTCCACCACTGCCCCTGGGCAAGCTGTTCCAATGCCTGATCTTCAGCAAAATAAATAGCAGCCACTGGACTGACTGAGAGGAGAGGGTGGGAAGAAAAAAATAAATAAAAAAAATCACAGAACAGCACCAAATCTCACCTCTTATCAGGTGTTCTGGACCTGGACTAACCTGTTTGATGCCTGCAGTTTTGATTCAAGCATCTTCATTCAGCATGGTGATGCTCTTGCTGTAACCAGGCTGGTAACAGAGCCTTTCAAACCTGTCACCAAGACATCCCAGTGATACTCCATCTGCTTCTCAGCTGTGGTTTTTAAGAGACACCACCCACTCCAAGGAGGGTATTGGTCTTTGTGAATTGAGAGCTAGACACATCCACTTAGGGGATTGTGACCTGCACTCTGCACAGTCTGTGGTATTCCTGGCAGAGAAAAAAAAATATTCAATGGGTTGGGAATGAAATCGCACAACACTTTGTAAAACTGGTTTAAGATATTTTCAATATCAGTGGCTCAGAGTTAGAGATATTAAGGAAACTGATCTATTTCATCAAAAATATAAAAAAAATATGCCAGACTTCCCAGCAGATTTAGCACACTGAGATTAGGTGGTTTTCTACTGCTCTTTATCCCCCATTACCAAAGGTTTTAAAAGCCAAAAATACTTTCATTTAAGAGAAGACAGTGATGTGCCTTACAGGACTAAAGAGATTACCTTGCCAGCTCCTGCAGGCAATCATGGTGGTTTAAGTGTATTGTGCTGTCCCTGGTCTGAACTTAACCACAACTGTTTCCAGGAGGCAGTAAATGCAGAGCCTCACTGGGGAAGCAGTGAAGCAGCCATGAGAGGAAAAGGTTCAAGCATATAACAGGGAAAATGCTCCTAAGCAGGCACAAGTTTCAACATTGATGAGGGTATGGGAAGGGAGGGATCCCTATGGAGCTGCATCACACAGCACAGGCTGTAGCTGTTCAAAGAAAGAAAAAAGGCAAAATTCTTGTTCTTTGTAACAGTTCCCAAGTGGAGTGACACACACGGGGCAGCCTCATGCTGGGATGGTGCACTTTCCAGGAAGGTTGTTCAGTTTCTTTCCCAGCACCACAGGTTTGCACATACAAAGCCACTGAAAACCTTACTTCCTAACCAGGAACAAGAATAGCACCAAGCAAAGGGAAAAGCCAAGCAGGAAACAAGACAGTAAGAAAAAACAATTCCTCCAACTCAAGTCATGAAGCATATCAGCAGGCCTACTAGAAAGCATTCCTCTGCTCCCTTCATTTTGAAGGTGGATTCTATGCTTGGCACTCCTGCTGATGTCAACACCTCTGCTGGAAAACACACTCAGTAGGCAGGTCAGGGAGCACCACTGAGAGCAGAAGGGAAGATGACAAGCACAGCACAGGCTAGGACAAAGAAGATCTAGAGGCTGGTTCTGTCTTTTTACCCATCCATTTCCTCCAGGAGGTGGGACAAGGCCTTCCTGTACTTTTCCCTTTTGAAAGACCAAGGTACAATATGAATCTCTCTTACACTCAGTTTGTAAAGGGCTTTAAGATAAAGGAAATCTATAAAAGTGAAGTCTTTTGGTCTTTATTTTTTTTTAATATGTATTTATTTTCTCCATGGATGGACAACAAAGCTGCCAGATCCACAAACCAAGTGGCAGCAGTTCTATCCATTGCTACAAAAGGGAGCACAATAGTTAATGTTGAAGAGAGACATTTGTCATACACAGCGTGGGTGACATTTGTCCTGCCTCTGCTTGTGAAAACACAGAAGTAGAGAGAAGGTACAAGATCATGGACAAGATATTACCACTCATCAAAGCACGTTGTTTACAAACTGAAATGAGTATTTTTAAGATGCTAGCAGCATCATGTAAATGAACTTGGCCAGCCTCACAGTAGGCCATTTCAGGACAATCATCTCATTCCCAGCAATTGAATTCTGTCAAGATTAATGATATCTGACAAATCAGAGGTTGAAAAGGTAAGAACAGGATCATTATTGATGGAAAAATAGGTTTTCAATTCATTATACAATGAATAAAAGCACTACACCTAGAAATAAAGCTGTCTGTAAGTCTAATATTGAACGAGTACATGGTGCTCTTGCCAGAGAGCAGGTATTTGTTCACACTAACTGCAGAAACAGTCCTAACCTCAGTGTGGCTTTAGGGTGCTGGAAATCAACAGTGCCAAATTGAGATTGTCCTGTAAAGAACTAGATGTCAGTTGTCAAGTTGTCTGAGACAAAGTGCTGAGCAATATCATTCTCCCAGAGGGCACAACCATTAGATCAGCACCTTGAATCCCACACAATAGATGAATTTGGGACCCTCACATTCCCAGCCTTTGCCACCAGTGGCATGACACTCTGTGCTGTGAAGGAGGAACTCACTTTGAGGGTGACAGAGCACTCAAAGGGCTTCCCAGAGAGGTGGTGGAGTCTCCATCTCTGGAGACATTCATAACCCACCTGGATGCAGATCTGGGCAGACTTCCTCAGGTGAACCTGCTCTGGCAGGGGGGTTGGACTAGATGATCTCCTGAGGTGCCTTCCACCCCTTATCATTCTGTGATTCTGTTCAGTCAACTCCAGCACAGGGGAATCATAACAGACTTTGCTTGCACACTTGCTGCACAATAAGAATTAATGACAAGCAGGGAAGAGCAGGACTGAATTAAAACACTGCCAGGCAGGACACCTGGGAAGAGGCACGGAGTCAGACAAAGGTTATGCTGTTCACCTGCTGGATCCAGAGAGGCCCTGGAGCAAGTCAAGGGCCAGATTGCTGCTGAGTGAGGGTGGTTTTGGTGTTGCCTTGCTCTTAAACTCGTTCTTCCCCATCAGAGCAGCAGTGCATGCTTTGGTAATTCACAGTGGCTAACAGACTCCATGGAAAGGAAAAGGGAGCACTAGATCTCTGACCTAGAATCTCACACAGTCTTAGCCTTCTTGTTAATTAATCAACTAGGCTGCAGCCAACCCTACCCTCAATTTTGAAGGCATGGCAGGCCAGAGAGGTCCTTTCAGACTAGAAGGGCAGCACAGTAGAAGCTAATGCTCCTCTGACTGCAGCTTGTGGCCATCTGTGTGTTACACAACACTTGCACCTGGCCAGATCAGTTTTATCATTAATTACTACTGGCATTTCTTTATACAGCTCCAAATTTAACTATGAGAAAACTAAAGCAGCAAGTCTCTTTACTTTTTTTTTTTTGGTTTGGTTAGTTGGTTTGGTTATGGTTTTAAAAAGTCAGTCTCAGCTCTTAAAGAAAATGGGTCTGTTTAAGGATGCTGTTCCAGTCCAGAAACCTCTGGAAGAAAATCAACCTGCCATATCTTCTTTTGCTATAGGGTCTAGTCTTCTAGTCTTCTGTAAAGTTATTTGCTCCTATAAAATAGACTTCATTTTCCTATCTTTTTAATCACAAAATAGAAGAAACAAGTTCTTATAAGAATAATGCTTGGCTGACAAAATTTTGTAGATATCTACTAAATGTAGCCACAAACTGGCACTTTGATCTGCAAAATACTTTCAGAGCCTTCATTTTCTTAAATGTCATTTCAATAGGCTGTTTGATACAGATCATTCTTCCTTCCCTGTGGTAGCTCAACTTCCACTGCTCAAATAAATAGATTCTGCCCAAAGGAGTCTGCTTTCAGCTGAGCTCTGCAGAACAAAGTGCTAACCAGAAAAGCAAACCAGAACATTGTACTGGCCTACACACTCAGTAGTCTCCATCCAGCAGCTATTACCTCCTGCCATGCTGGAGCACACAACTGGGATAAGATAAACTACTAGCCACAAAAAGAACTGAGAAGTATGTTTCTTTCTGGCTTTCATAATACACTAACTAGCTGTATTTATGAGGGTTTTACTATCTCAAATTATTTACAGCTGAAAACAATCAGTTTCTTACTAATCTCTTTATTCTTACAAAGTATGTTCTTTCAAACAGCCAAAATTGTCTTCAGAACCAAATTAATTTGTCCATTTATAGCCTGGTAATGTAAATATTATATGCAAGTTGTAGCAAAACTGTCTTAAAAGGTGCAAGTTGGTCGCTGGGGGTTTTTTTCCCCCTGAAAAACATATGCTGTCCTTTGTTTACAACCAAAACAAACTACAGCTACATTCACTTTGAAGACCATATGCAACAGCTGATGCCCAACTCACATTCCCCTTATAGTAAAAGCAGATCTTACAGAATCTGATCTGCTACAAGAAAAAGCAAAGACATATTTCCCCTCACGTTGCTCTAAGATATTTAAATTTATGGAAAGCTATTTGTGACAGCCATCAATGGCTTCCTGGAACTGGTGCACATTGCATTAAGCAGAGAATAGTATTTCTACAGCAACTGTCTCCTCACATTTCAGAAAAATGGGTGAACNAAAGCTGTCTGTAAGTCTAATATTGAACGAGTACATGGTGCTCTTGCCAGAGAGCAGGTATTTGTTCACACTAACTGCAGAAACAGTCCTAACCTCAGTGTGGCTTTAGGGTGCTGGAAATCAACAGTGCCAAATTGAGATTGTCCTGTGAAGAACTAGATGTCAGTTGTCAAGTTGTCTGAGACAAAGTGCTGAGCAATATCATTCTCCCAGAGGGCACAACCATTAGATCAGCACCTTGAATCCCACACAATAGATGAATTTGGGACCCTCACATTCCCAGCCTTTGCCACCAGTGGCATGACACTCTGTGCTGTGAAGGAGGAACTCACTTTGAGGGTGACAGAGCACTCAAAGGGCTTCCCAGAGAGGTGGTGGAGTCTCCATCTCTGGAGACATTCATAACCCACCTGGATGCAGATCTGGGCAGACTTCCTCAGGTGAACCTGCTCTGGCAGGGGGGTTGGACTAGATGATCTCCTGAGGTGCCTTCCACCCCTTATCATTCTGTGATTCTGTTCAGTCAACTCCAGCACAGGGGAATCATAACAGACTTTGCTTGCACACTTGCTGCACAATAAGAATTAATGACAAGCAGGGAAGAGCAGGACTGAATTAAAACACTGCCAGGCAGGACACCTGGGAAGAGGCACGGAGTCAGACAAAGGTTATGCTGTTCACCTGCTGGATCCAGAGAGGCCCTGGAGCAAGTCAAGGGCCAGATTGCTGCTGAGTGAGGGTGGTTTTGGTGTTGCCTTGCTCTTAAACTCGTTCTTCCCCATCAGAGCAGCAGTGCATGCTTTGGTAATTCACAGTGGCTAACAGACTCCATGGAAAGGAAAAGGGAGCACTAGATCTCTGACCTAGAATCTCACACAGTCTTAGCCTTCTTGTTAATTAATCAACTAGGCTGCAGCCAACCCTACCCTCAATTTTGAAGGCATGGCAGGCCAGAGAGGTCCTTTCAGACTAGAAGGGCAGCACAGTAGAAGCTAATGCTCCTCTGACTGCAGCTTGTGGCCATCTGTGTGTTACACAACACTTGCACCTGGCCAGATCAGTTTTATCATTAATTACTACTGGCATTTCTTTATACAGCTCCAAATTTAACTATGAGAAAACTAAAGCAGCAAGTCTCTTTACTTTTTTTTTTTGGTTTGGTTAGTTGGTTTGGTTATGGTTTTAAAAAGTCAGTCTCAGCTCTTAAAGAAAATGGGTCTGTTTAAGGATGCTGTTCCAGTCCAGAAACCTCTGGAAGAAAATCAACCTGCCATATCTTCTTTTGCTATAGGGTCTAGTCTTCTAGTCTTCTGTAAAGTTATTTGCTCCTATAAAATAGACTTCATTTTCCTATCTTTTTAATCACAAAATAGAAGAAACAAGTTCTTATAAGAATAATGCTTGGCTGACAAAATTTTGTAGATATCTACTAAATGTAGCCACAAACTGGCACTTTGATCTGCAAAATACTTTCAGAGCCTTCATTTTCTTAAATGTCATTTCAATAGGCTGTTTGATACAGATCATTCTTCCTTCCCTGTGGTAGCTCAACTTCCACTGCTCAAATAAATAGATTCTGCCCAAAGGAGTCTGCTTTCAGCTGAGCTCTGCAGAACAAAGTGCTAACCAGAAAAGCAAACCAGAACATTGTACTGGCCTACACACTCAGTAGTCTCCATCCAGCAGCTATTACCTCCTGCCATGCTGGAGCACACAACTGGGATAAGATAAACTACTAGCCACAAAAAGAACTGAGAAGTATGTTTCTTTCTGGCTTTCATAATACACTAACTAGCTGTATTTATGAGGGTTTTACTATCTCAAATTATTTACAGCTGAAAACAATCAGTTTCTTACTAATCTCTTTATTCTTACAAAGTATGTTCTTTCAAACAGCCAAAATTGTCTTCAGAACCAAATTAATTTGTCCATTTATAGCCTGGTAATGTAAATATTATATGCAAGTTGTAGCAAAACTGTCTTAAAAGGTGCAAGTTGGTCGCTGGGGGTTTTTTTCCCCCTGAAAAACATATGCTGTCCTTTGTTTACAACCAAAACAAACTACAGCTACATTCACTTTGAAGACCATATGCAACAGCTGATGCCCAACTCACATTCCCCTTATAGTAAAAGCAGATCTTACAGAATCTGATCTGCTACAAGAAAAAGCAAAGACATATTTCCCCTCACGTTGCTTTAAGATATTTAAATTTATGGAAAGCTATTTGTGACAGCCATCAATGGCTTCCTGGAACTGGTGCACATTGCATTAAGCAGAGAATAGTATTTCTACAGCAACTGTCTCCTCACATTTCAGAAAAATGGGTGAACTCATCGCTTTCTGTTTTTTCCATTTCCTCAGTAGTATCTTTTCTCTCCATCCACCCAACTCCTTACAACCAAGATAGGAAGGCAGTGTTCTTTATTTAAGCACCACGGAACTGTTGACTGCTTGGCTATTGAACTGAGGCTGCCAAAAGCACACATTATTGTCCCTGCTTCTCCACTAACCCACAGCAAGCTATAAATTTAAGTATTCCCATTTTCCTAGGACATCAGTTTGCCAAGGATGTTGAGTTGCTCTCTGCTGGAAGCCTTTCTAACAAACACAGCCACCACTGGCTGCTGCCACAAATCACAGAGAAGAGAAAGCCCACGTCTCACCCCAGCACAGCTGCTGCTCTCACCCCTGCCCTGGCAGAAGCAGCCCAGCAGGTCCCTCTGACTTTCCAGTCCAGCTCAGTCCCTCCCCACTACACCTCCCCTTCATGCTGGAGGCAGCATTAGTCACGCTGCTCCCTATGCTTCACAGGAGATCCCAGCCAGCTTGGTGATGCCATAAGCGGCTTGCCCGCTCTGAATCATACCTTTACCCCCAGGGGCTAGAGAAAAGCATCACTCCTCTTTGCTCTGCTCCTCTGAACGTTGCTTTTTAGCAGACCTCATATAACAGAGCAGAAATTGCTAGAGTCTGACAAGCATGAACTTGCTTTTGGGGAAGAAACACACAAGAGCAGCGTTGACAGGGACACTGACCTTCATGCTATAGGCTCCCCTATTGGCACCAGTGCTCGCTGAGACTGCAGTGATCCCAGTGCTGCTCACATTTTAGAGTTCCTGAGGATGAAATGTAATGCTTATTTTTAACAAATAAAGCAGTTTCTCAAGTCAAAAAAGATACTTCCAAGTCTTTTCTAAAAAAATAAAACCAACAAAAAAAACCCCAACCAAATCCAAAACTACAAATCAAACCTTTTCTTCTCAAACTGGTCACTTGAATACCCAAGAGAAAACAATATTTAAAGCATTATGTGAAAACACTTCATTACCCTTTGCAAAGGGCTAAAACCAGCCACACCTCGTTCTGCACCTCAGACTGGGTAACATGGAGGAGAAAGGCAAAGATCCATGATTCCACCATTCTGACTTTCAAAGTCTTTTTTGAAAAATGTTCAAACTTTTACCATTTCCAAGACTGAAACTTGTCAGTCACAGCCCCCACATTTCTTTGTGCTTTGTTCAAAACACAAAATATGTAATTTCTTCTGTTAAAGAACTTATGCAAATCTTTCAAAGCATGATCAAGTTCTGCATTATTTCTTTTATGTGACTTCTGAATAGTGTCAGTGTGCTCTGACTTACGAATACTGCTCTGACCTGCTCTGAAGGGAAGTGGGCACTGGGATAGAATTTGCTTTTTTCACTTCCTTCCCTGCCCCTACCACCCTATGGGATGAGCAGGAGAACTCCAGAACAAAATTGAGCTTAGGAATAACCAATAGTGCTTCCCAGCTAAAATTTCTTCCTAGCTCTAAGCACGCTGATTTTTTTGAGACACAGAACTAACCCTTCTATTCTGCAAGCAGGCTTGTATATAACTTGTCCTGCTACTACACCAGTGTGCAGCCAGGATGGGAATTCTCAATCTTCAACACATGTACTCTAGAAACAGAAAATGTGCCCATGGTCGATTTTCTATGTACTACACGAACTCTATTACCAGCTTTGCACACTGTATTTGTACTTATTACTGAAAATGTCACTTAAAAATAGTTATTTTAAACATTTCCATTAGATGCCTAATGGATTGCCTAAACCAGCAGTCCAGCAAACTAAAAAAAAAAAATTCATCAAGCCAGCAGAACATGCTTGCTCAGCAAATTTCTCTCCCGATTTGACCTTAAGGATCATTTACTTTATATATATGCACACACACAAAGTCTTTCTAATAATCTCCCTTTCCCCATCATTAAGCATTAGCTGTAGGCAAGCTTATATTCATTATATCAATTAAATTGTCTATACCTTAATACCTTCCACAAAAATTAAAGCAATGTCATTCAATGGCTGCTCTAAAAACACCTACATATTATAAAAATGCATAAAACAAATATTTACTGTGCTGTTGTCGTTTCAGGCCACAGCATTATGTGAATTAACTTTCTTGTACTATGAGTATTCAAAATAGAGAGGATAAGATCACTGGAGAATTGCTCCTCTATTAATGAGCCAACAGCACTGTTGCAAAACTGACACGATTAGTGCAGAATTCCTTGCTCACCTACAATCCACTGTTGTATCCCAGATGGTATTATAGAGTCTTGGACTGGTCTCCAAGGTAAATAATTTCCAGAGAGGGTCTTCACCATCCTATAACTTTAAAAATCATCAGGGAATTAATAGAAAATACAACAAGATTTTTAATTATTATTATTTTTTTATATGTTTATCTAAAACAAGGATACTTAGTATGACAACCCACCTAATTGTTGGCTCCCAAGGACAAGCCAGCTCTGAGAGTATTTGTGAAGGAACCAAACACTCTGAGGAAGGCTTAAGCAGGGGACAGTGCTCAGGTACAGTGGGGTTGGCAGAGATACTGTAAAATATGAAACTTTCTATGTTTCTGGGGGCAAAAGTCTTAAAAATCCTTGCCAGTCATCCTTGGAACAGCAATTTGGAGACTCTGAATTGGATAGAAACATTCATTTTATGACTTACATCTTTTGCTTACCAGCATTATCAAACCTGTTATAATGCAGGAAATATTTATGCCTCACCTACCAAAACAATGCTTCCTGGAAGCCTGGTAGTTGTAACCTTTAAATCTCAATCTCTAGGTCAAAGGAACGAGCAGAAAATTGCAGTAAATTGTCAGACAGCTCGTTGAGATTGTACACAACACAGCACTAACCTGATTATGAGGGGGTGAAAAATTTGATAAGCCTTTCTGAAGCAGATGTTTCTTCAACCATCCCCCCTTTATGCTGGTAAAATGGTTAATATAATCTCAAATCTGGCAAGAAACTTTGAACAAGCCAATTGGATGTTTCCTGCAGAGAAAGTTATAAAGTATTTCTGGCTGAAGTGAGGAATAAAATGATATAAAACATTGCTTGATTTAATACATTTTATACAGATTTAGGAAAATTAAGTGATCTGAAGCTACCAGGAAGCTGGTCTAGCCACATCTATCACCAGAAGTAACTGCCTATGACTGCTTAATTAAAAAAAAAAAAGTCAAAGAACGAACTTGACTTCAAATAAATACAGATAAAGCAGCAAAATCCCTTGAAGCCTGTTGCAATTACCAGCATATTAGATCAGCTAAATTGTAAAGAGAGTGAAAGACACTGTGCACCAGCTTCCCATAGCAGAGCCTGTACCAGGAACACTCAGAACTGCCATTTTACATTAAGGGTGCAAAGGAGCTTCTCCAAGTTATTCATGTATCACTTAGGAGAAAGGATGTCAGTTACTGGAAATAACTCCCAAGAGCAGGAGGGTGAGAAGAAGAAGAAGGTAACAGAAATTAACATGGTGAGGATGTCTCTGAGACTTTAGATCCCAGATCTTAATGCTGTGAAATGCTGTCCTGGGGAACGTGTTGGCTGAGGGGGTGCTACTAGCAAGGCAGGAGTGGGTGCCTCTTCACTGCACCTTGCTCAGCTCAGGGCAGGCTGGCAAACATCAGCCATGGCATCTGAGAGGACCAGAGAGCAACTTTTGGGAGGAAAGATTCACAGAATCACAGAATCACAGAAATTATTCATAGATATTTCAGGATATGCTTTCTCACTACCCTCTACCATGACAACTTCTGCTATCACCCTGTGCCCTGCCAGAAAAGAGACCTATTCCTTTTGTATTTTTGCACATACACACACATCTGTATGTTTATATTCGCATTCTTCAGTTGTAGATACATACCCAGTGTTTGCACATAGGCACATATTTAAAAATCACGAGGAGCATATGGTTCACACTAAAAGTTCCAGGTGTTCAAATGCCAAAGTCTCCCTCATAATCCCAAATACTTGTGTATTTGCTGCAATTTCCTTTGAGAGTAACTTGTTTCTTCCCAGAAGAAATTTATTAAGAAGCTGAGACTTTGTTTAGGGCGCTTTCTAATTAAACTACCAATCTTCAAAGCTTCTGACTTCTAAGACTCGTTGTTCTTTACATAAGATGAGAAGGAAAACACAATTCATTGTCTTTATAGACACACGTATTGGATTAAAAAATAATAAATATATTTAGCAGATTGCAATTTCATGTCCTTGAAGTTAGAAATGCTCGTATAGTTAAATACAGGGAAATAGCCAGTCTTTCCTATCTTGGACACAGGACTAATTGTCCACAGCATGTTCTAAAAACACATAAAGTCTTTGAGATGTTAATTATATTAACACTAGATTTTTTTTAGTTTCATAAACCAGGCCTTTACCACCTAAGACTTCCATATACTAATTTATGAGAAACTGATTATTACAAAAAGGATAAAATCAAAGTGGTACTATACAGTATTTTCCAATCAGAAGAGAGAAGGAAAGGGGCTTTTCATGTCAGAAGGATTATAGGAAAGCACCTACCTTCTAAGAAAGGTGTTACACAGGGTGAAATGAAATGAAGTCTCAGTTCCTATTGCCTCTCCACCCTTTTATATGCCTCTAAAGCCAGCTGGAGAAGTCGCATGGAGAAAACTCCCCAAGAAAATTAATTGTGATTTTAACATCACTACAATCATCCTGAAAAATACTTCTGGCATGCCTGACATCCCCACAGCTTTTAAGCACTTGTACAACCTTCTTGGACCACTGTGTAACACCACTATAGAAAAGTTAAATATTCTACTTGGAAATCTATCTGCTAACTTTCTGTTATTGGTATCTTGGGTGGGATTCATGTCCTCTAGCTCTAGAGGTCCACGCTGCGGGTTTCCAGAGGTGCATTAGTCTTCCTAGCCCCCCTTTAAAGCCAGTGGAGAGAAACAAGCACCTTCAGACATAATTCATCCAACTCAACCAAAACATCTACTTAAAGATGAGAGCAGCTATGCCCTAGAGATGCTTCTCTGTGTAGAGTGACAATTCAAGATGATCTGTCTGCGTTAAGTACAATAAATTCCACCGTTTGTGTTTGAAAGTGGCATTTTTCCCCCCACACTCCCAACACAGAGCATGATACATGGGTACTGAAATCTTGTGCAGTCATAAGGGGAATCAGTTCATGACAGCATGCTGCAGAGTTTGCCCTCTAAAGAGCTGCTGTTGTTTTGAGAGTACAGACTCAACGTTCCCCAAGAGAAGGAAATAATCAGTTTACTCTAATTAATGTGGCTGAACATGTGTGCTAAAATGGACTGCCTCTGTTTTCCACCCTTATCTCCAATAATTTGATAGAATACTTCATGTTCTTAGGTGTCTATTTCAATCCAAAACACTCTCTGGATAGCAGTTGCAGCTAATTGGTTTGTCTTAATTTACTTCCAACTTGCTCTCTGATGCTCTAGTATGGTACTTTTTTTTTCTTTTCTTTTTTTCTTTTTTAATTTTGAACCCAGCAGAAGCCCTCCTGCAAGAAAAGCTTCCCTGGACTTCCCCATAAGGTTTTCAAGCCACAGTTCATGGATGAAGAAATGATGGGAGGACATACACCACCCCCAGCCATGCCAGAGGCAGCTGTCATTCCTACCCACTTCCAGAGTGATTAGATTTAATCCTTTTGACCAGTGCAGACAAGAAGACAGGATACCAGATGAAGCATCCCCCTTTGGGATTGGCTGGGTGGCTGCCAGGGCCATTACTCTCCAGCTTTTAAATGGGAACTTCCCAGAGGGAACACAGAGAAGGTCGCTTTGGGAACCAGCTGAATTTCCCAGTCCCCAGGTCCATCTGGTTTAGTGTCATTAGTACAAAGACAGACCAAGATACGTTTTATTTCATCCATAAACCCAAACAAGGTCCAAATGTCTTAGAGTAAATATTGATGGTGGATTTTTCTCCAGCTTAAGCCTAGGGATAGTGTTCTCCAGGGGGGAAATAAATGAATAAATAGACACACAGATAAATAAATAAAATTATGTTACTTTTAATCCTTCATCTACCTTCTGCCAAGAAAGACAAGCTCAGTCAGTGTCAAACAAGGAGGTAAAACTCAGCCTAAGAGAGGAAGGTGTCGATGTTAAATGTGCTTAAAGACAGCCTACCAACTACACAGATTGCTTCAATTTTTTTTTTCCTTGAACTTCATATGCTTAGTTTGCCTGCTGAGGTGCTAAGTGCACCAAGGATAATGCCAGATCCATTTGTGGCCCATATGCAAGCATGTGGCATGGATAACCTGCCCCAGAACAACACTGGTGATGCCTCATCCCTTACTAGGTCATCTGCCATCCTTGGCAGAAATATTATTTTCTGGTCCCACTGCTTTCAAACACTTCCTCTTGCCAACAGCACTGAAATAAGGACGTGCCACAGATTAGCTTCAACCAGATGAAATGGGAAAAAAAAAAGGACTGACTTTCTACTTAAGCACCTAGTTAACTTCACAAGGAGAACATGTCCCTTCAAAGCATAGGAATTTTCAGCCACACTCTTGTTTCTGGAAAATTAATTTTCTTACTAGAGAAAATAAGACTTGGAGAGAAATATTTTAAAAAAAAATTATTCTAGTTTGATATATCCTTGAATTACAGATTTTTATGTAAAAGACCTTCAACCTTTACCTCTGCTTTGAGTATGTGGAAGCCCAAGGACCACCTTCTGTCTTATTGACCTTAAACACATCAAGGAGTATTTAGACAAAGAATTTTTCAACTGCTTTTACTTGAGAAAAGTTTACAGCTGCTGACCAGCTAAATTGTCTTTAAGTTATTTATATTCTGTTCTCTTGCTGCACTAACAACTAAGAAAATTACTGCACCCTTACACAAGGCATAGTGAGTGTTATGATTTGCTAAGTCTGAATCTGTGTTCTTAGGAGTTTAAGGTGCTTAAACTTAGATGTCCTTTCCTCAGAGGAGACACCTTTTGGCAGGGTGATTGTAATGAATCAATTAATATGTTCAGCACTTGATTTCAAATCACCATGCACATCCATCAGTGGTCCTAAGCACCGGTGCTTTAGGAGAGCAGGCTGGGAAGCAAAGTACTTGCACCCTAAACCTAGCTTGCACCTTCAGAAAGTCATTTACAGTTTCACACCTGGGTAAAATCATAGCTGCTAAGTACCACTAAGAAGAGCAAATAATTCTTAAGCTCCTTGTCTCAAAGGACTTCTCAGCATCTTAAATGCCCATTTTATTTCCACCATATTCTCTAGGCTTAATTTATCCCCCAGGGTTTTCAGTGCTCCTCTTACATTCGCAAGGTTCACACTATACTTCATCAAAAGAAGTCTTCAAGAATTCCAAGCAAAAGCAGCAAGGCCATCTGCAACTTGCTGCTGCAATCCTGCTGGGTTTCTACCTTACAGATCAGAAGTGTTGGACCTGAAAAACCAAATCTCCTACCCTGGAGATGCCTCAGAAATCATTTGCTGCTGGGCTCTCTGCTGCAGAGCTAATGGACAGTGCTCACTGTCCAGGCTATAGAGAGATTGGCAGGGGAAATGTGACCAAAGGCAGCCAAATGGGAGCATGTGGTCAAATTGCCCAGAAAGGCATTCTAAAAGCTACATGAATCAGAAGACTGAGCTCGGCTTGTCCTCAAGACACTTTTGCCACTAGAGCAAGAGGAAAGGACTTAATTGACCTCTCCTGGAGCATTAAGTCATCCCTTTTTTTTTTTTGCATTGCTTTGCAGTTAAAGCAAAAGCCAAAAACTTGTCTTGAACTTCATTAGTTTCTGTGATTCTAGTACATATGGAAGGAAATGAGGGGATGGGAAATATTCAGCTTCTCTCCCTGATCAGACACTATTGCCAATACTATTAAACAGCAGAAAGGTTAATAAAAAAAAAAACACCAAAAACAAACAACTCACACCACAGTCAGAAATTAATTTACTGTGTAAAATCTAGACCTCCAAACACAGAAAATCCAGATAAGTAAAGCTATATCTATGAGATTTGCATTGCCACTCATTATTACTAACATAATTCTGTGTACTCTATAGAGAACATCTAATTCATTAACTCTGTAGGTACAGGTGAGGAAATTGTAGCAGTGATAAGTTAAGCCTAGATATTGAATATACAGTTAACAGATATAGTGCCTGACAGAGTGTTTACACTAAAGCAGGTGAGGAAAATGCTATTAAACAATACTTAATTATTTTAAATCACAACCATTTTAGATACTTAAGTATAACTTATTTCCTAAGATTGATACTCAATAGCTTTAAATATTTAACCAAGATTAAGTGTCCTTTAAAGACATATAGGAATTCAACTAAATGTTGAAGGGTTTTCTCAACAAAATGGTACATGAGATTATTTATTCTGTTTCACGGAGGATAGGAGAACTTAATGAGCTTTTTTTAGTCATAAACATGGAAAATCAAGCAGTTAATTCTATGTCTTTTGGCTAAACTTAATAAATATAAGCAGTCTTGGTTGTCTTTTCAAACAACTCTGCTACGTATGACTAGCAATAGCATTAGAAACTTCTTTATAACTAGTAAAACATAACATTTAAACAAATAAAGCTACATCCAGAAGAAAGCATTTGGATTCCCCACTGCCTACCAACTGAATCATCAATTCTCTAGTATCTGTAGCATATATATATATATAGGAATAAAAATATTTTTATTCAACAGGACATAGGATTTGAACATGGCTTTAATGTTCTGATCAAATGGTCTTAAAGAGCAGTAGACTCCTAAAGAACAGCAAAGGCTTGGAACAGCAAGAATTGCACACTGACATTTTTACTACAGTCAGAAGAAAGTTCCTGTGCTCATCAGTCTCTTTTTTTTGATAGATAAATGATACAAATATTGCTTCTCCCAGGGGACCCCAGCAACATTGATGACATTCTCAAAGGCTGTTACTTTTTAGTCTCCCTGCTCTGAGGCCACACTTAGAAATACTTAACAGCACAGCTTATGAAAACTCAGTGACAACTGCCTTTTCTGACACACCTGCATAGCTGCTTTTAAAGTATGAGTGCAGTAATCATCATCTGTGGCAGGCTGAGAATATTGAAGTGACCTATTCTCATATGGAAGTTGCTGTCACACCATTTTTATGACCAACCTGCAATGCAGACAGCACATGCAGCTGAAGAAGCCTGAAGTAATAACTGATGCTATTCTCCTAAGATGGAAATGGCACAGTCACAGTGAAAAAAGCAAAGACTTCAGCTTCAGATTGGCAAAGAACTGTCGTGCCATGGAATTAAGCAAATTAAGAGCCCCCTGCTAGCAATTTCACAAACAGATATATCTTATCAACAACTATACTGATGCAGCCAAGATTCCTTCCAGGGGATACTTCTTACCTCTGCAAAAAACTCAAGCAAGACTCACAACAGCCAAATAAAAGTCCACAAGTATCTCTTCTCTACCCTTACATGTTAGCAAAAGAAGAGCCACCAAGATACTAACTTCTTGCACTTTGAAGACTGGTCAATATCCTTCTACATAGTCTGTAATAACCAATACGACAGCAAAAGATTTGTAATTACATTAGGCTGGGAAAAAAAATTGCATTATTAAGAAATAATCAAACAGTTCTTTTCTTAATGCCTATTAAGGCTAAAACAGTCCTTAAGCCTTGGTCTGGCAAGTGTTCAGCCAGACAGGGAAAAACATACATGATACTGTCAGTGGCAACAGGGCAAGGAGATCCAGCTGAACTGGGTTTTTTTCTGTCCAAGAGGAAATTTCTGGGGAGAAAGGACAGAAATAATGGTCCTGTGTTCAAAATGCCTCATATGTTTGATACACCAGGAAGGGAGGAGAGAAGAAAGGAGGAAGGATCTGCCACTTCCCCAGATGCAGATCTGCTAACAGCAGTCCCCTGAAGCTCCAGTTATTTACCACAGGTTTGTTTCAGAGAACCAAACTTGTAATAATCACTTGTCTTCACAAGGTTACCTCAAGCACTATGCAAGCATTTGACAGTGCTAACATCTGCAAATACTGCCCATCATTATTTCAGGGTTTCTCTGCAGCAGGACATTCTGGGGATCATTAGTGGCACTCTACTCCACGGCAGCCTAGCAACCTTTCATGAAATTAAATGGCTCTGATTAAACCAGTCCACAGCCAGACCAATGGAAGAACAATTGTAAACTGGAACAAATTGAGTAGATACCTTCTAGCTTAAGTGTATTTTATTCCTTCAGTCCAATTCCAGGACTATCCCACACAGTTGACAGCTTTCAATGCATGTACAAAGCACAAGTAGCAGTTCATTCAAACAGATCTAATACCCTTGCAGTCACAAAGGAACAGAATGGACCCCATCATGCTGCTTAGCACCAGCTGCTGGGCATCTTGGACATGCAGGACAAATGCTGAGGTGGCAAGGAGATGTCCTGGTGCAGAGTGAAATCAGTTCAGGGGGGCATGAAGGTGCCAGCACACTTGCTTGATCTGTATTGCCCTGCTCCACTATCCAACAGGCATCTTCCCAGAAGAGTTTTGGCACAGGCAGCAACAGCTTCTAACCGAGAAGAATCTCTAGGGTTTAAACCAACTCATCTATTTCCTTAAGCCTGAAGAGGCTCAGTTTGATAGAGGTCTCTAAACTGGGCAGAGGGAAATCAGCCAAGTTCACTGCACTGGGCAGAGACAGCTGCCTTGGCCATGTGGTACCCACAAGAACACCAGCTCCATCACTGCAGAAGCAACAGCTGCACAAAGAACATGCAACTGTCTTGCCATCCAGCTTCAACACTACAGGAAAAGTAATTAGCTGTTAAACATCACAGATGTCAGAAGCCAACATAAAAGCAGGAGATATATTACCAAAAGNTAAATTAAAATCTTTGCCTATTTCAATGTAATAAAAAGCATAAACCTACTGATCCCATTAAATACAGCTGAAACACATCTTACAGCAATGCTTTTCATCATAGCAAAAGGCTAATCTAATGATTCTGTACCATATTTGATGGCTATTAGAAGTAGCCAGATTTTATTTTGGGAGTTGGTTTGTTATGGGTTTTGGTTTTGGTTGTTTAGGGGATTTTTTGTGTGTTGGTTTTTGGTTTTCTTTGGGGGGGTCTGTTTTGTTTTTTCTCAGGGTTCATTTTGTTTTGCTTCTTTCTTTAGTGTTCTCCTGCACTTCCTTTCCCTGTCATGTCTCCAACTGAGACATATTAAACATCTTCATGGCATTTAAAGGTCTGCAGTATTTTTTTTCCAGTGCTAGCTGAAAATAACAGGAAAGCAAGGACTTCAGCACATTTGAGCATTATTCCCTCCTACAGCACTACCTCAAATCAGATGTTTTCTTCAACCTCCCATGCTGTTTAAGTTTTACTAATTAAAATTTGGATTATTAATTAGTTAATAATTAATTATTAACTGATTAATAAGCATTTATGTCTATGAAGTTTTCTTCCTTGCAGTGCTGTGAATTGAGACAGTCAATACTGTGGTCAAATCAGGTCATACTGGAGTTATCAAACAAAAAATAAAAATAGGTGAAATATTAATAAAATGCTATTTCCAACACAAAGGGACAAAGTTAGCTACATGGCCTAAATTAGCTCCTAATGCCACCTAATAAAAAAAAATCATTATCAGAAACAGAGATAACAAAGCAACTCGAGTAAATCATTTGCAGGAGGAAAATACTGTGGTTGCTTGGCTGAGTCTAAATCAATCCATTTGAATTACCAGAAAAGACAATATATGTTGCAGGAGATTAAGCAACAGCAAACCTGGGAACTGCAGCTAATGGTGTTGAAACTTTTCAACCCCATAACCCAGAGCTAAAGAGCTGCAAACAGATGGAACTTCCAAATGCAGACAATATATTTGATTTCTTCAGATGCTGGCAACAACATTTATTTTACCTGTTCCAACAGCTTTTCCTAACATAGCAGGTCACTAACCAGACCCTCCAGACCCAGTTGTCCCAGTGCTGAGCAGGAGCTGTACACTGGGGAGGATTGTGCACCTCACACACCAGCACCTGGGCACAGACAGCAGCAGGCACTGGAGCTTAGTGTGTTCTGACAGCAGATGAACCAGGGCTCCAACCCTCACAGGGGCTGAAAGTCTTTCCTGGAGCCCTAAACAGTCACTCCTGACCTTCAGGGACTAATGCCACTGCCAGAGGGCAGATGTCCCCCACTCCTCACAGTTCCTGGCTCCAATATGTCTTGGCCAGCCTGGGGGCCACCAAGGGCAGTGTGGTGCTCTCCCTCCCTCCCCAAGCAACCCTGTCCCACACTCCCCAGAAAGAAAAATTATAAATCCTGGAACTATTTGATTTTAAAATCTCTGAGTGTAATGTCATCATTTAGTGTCTAAATATAGGAAAAAAAAATGAAGTTAGAAAAAGAAACAGAGGACTATACAGATGTGGAGACTTGCCTGAATCTATTCACTGCTCCCTTCCAGAAGAGTTCACATTAAAATATGATTCAGCTTCAAAGAGCAGATTCATTTTGAACACTAAGGAAATGTAGTTTTCAATAATGACTTCTTAAAATAGAAAACACAGAAGTGATGGGAAAAGCTACAATATTTACATGTGTACCTACAGCATTTCCAAAAGTGCTAAACACAACACTGCTTCCATGCATCATAAACAAACCTAATCACACAGCAGCAATAGCTCTTCTTTGATTCTTCTTCTTTTTTTTTCCAAGCCTCTTCCAGCCTCTGAAGATCAGCACATTAACCACTGCCTCTGTCCTTTACTCTTGCTTTTTACCTTGTTATTATGTGAAAGCACAACTTACAATCTTTATCTCAGAAACTACAGGGACCATAGACAGCCTACAATTGCTGAGGATCCACTGGAGCTTTTTGAACTTTCCTGAAGCTGTTTAGAGCACTGATGTGCCTTCTGCTGATTTAGGTGATTAAATACAGTGAGCTTAATGCATCTCTTCAGCATCAAATTAG
>VYZU01028629.1:29055-81313 GCA_013401355.1 Ceyx cyanopectus
ATTACCAAAAAAAAAAAAAAAAAAAAGGAAAAAAAAGCCACCTAAACAAAACAAAAGCCACAACAGGTACCCATTTATCTAAATTAAAATCTTTGCCTATTTCAATGTAATAAAAAGCATAAACCTACTGATCCCATTAAATACAGCTGAAACACATCTTACAGCAATGCTTTTCATCATAGCAAAAGGCTAATCTAATGATTCTGTACCATATTTGATGGCTATTAGAAGTAGCCAGATTTTATTTTGGGAGTTGGTTTGTTATGGGTTTTGGTTTTGGTTGTTTAGGGGATTTTTTGTGTGTTGGTTTTTGGTTTTCTTTGGGGGGGTCTGTTTTGTTTTTTCTCAGGGTTCATTTTGTTTTGCTTCTTTCTTTAGTGTTCTCCTGCACTTCCTTTCCCTGTCATGTCTCCAACTGAGACATATTAAACATCTTCATGGCATTTAAAGGTCTGCAGTATTTTTTTTCCAGTGCTAGCTGAAAATAACAGGAAAGCAAGGACTTCAGCACATTTGAGCATTATTCCCTCCTACAGCACTACCTCAAATCAGATGTTTTCTTCAACCTCCCATGCTGTTTAAGTTTTACTAATTAAAATTTGGATTATTAATTAGTTAATAATTAATTATTAACTGATTAATAAGCATTTATGTCTATGAAGTTTTCTTCCTTGCAGTGCTGTGAATTGAGACAGTCAATACTGTGGTCAAATCAGGTCATACTGGAGTTATCAAACAAAAAATAAAAATAGGTGAAATATTAATAAAATGCTATTTCCAACACAAAGGGACAAAGTTAGCTACATGGCCTAAATTAGCTCCTAATGCCACCTAATAAAAAAAAATCATTATCAGAAACAGAGATAACAAAGCAACTCGAGTAAATCATTTGCAGGAGGAAAATACTGTGGTTGCTTGGCTGAGTCTAAATCAATCCATTTGAATTACCAGAAAAGACAATATATGTTGCAGGAGATTAAGCAACAGCAAACCTGGGAACTGCAGCTAATGGTGTTGAAACTTTTCAACCCCATAACCCAGAGCTAAAGAGCTGCAAACAGATGGAACTTCCAAATGCAGACAATATATTTGATTTCTTCAGATGCTGGCAACAACATTTATTTTACCTGTTCCAACAGCTTTTCCTAACATAGCAGGTCACTAACCAGACCCTCCAGACCCAGTTGTCCCAGTGCTGAGCAGGAGCTGTACACTGGGGAGGATTGTGCACCTCACACACCAGCACCTGGGCACAGACAGCAGCAGGCACTGGAGCTTAGTGTGTTCTGACAGCAGATGAACCAGGGCTCCAACCCTCACAGGGGCTGAAAGTCTTTCCTGGAGCCCTAAACAGTCACTCCTGACCTTCAGGGACTAATGCCACTGCCAGAGGGCAGATGTCCCCCACTCCTCACAGTTCCTGGCTCCAATATGTCTTGGCCAGCCTGGGGGCCACCAAGGGCAGTGTGGTGCTCTCCCTCCCTCCCCAAGCAACCCTGTCCCACACTCCCCAGAAAGAAAAATTATAAATCCTGGAACTATTTGATTTTAAAATCTCTGAGTGTAATGTCATCATTTAGTGTCTAAATATAGGAAAAAAAAATGAAGTTAGAAAAAGAAACAGAGGACTATACAGATGTGGAGACTTGCCTGAATCTATTCACTGCTCCCTTCCAGAAGAGTTCACATTAAAATATGATTCAGCTTCAAAGAGCAGATTCATTTTGAACACTAAGGAAATGTAGTTTTCAATAATGACTTCTTAAAATAGAAAACACAGAAGTGATGGGAAAAGCTACAATATTTACATGTGTACCTACAGCATTTCCAAAAGTGCTAAACACAACACTGCTTCCATGCATCATAAACAAACCTAATCACACAGCAGCAATAGCTCTTCTTTGATTCTTCTTCTTTTTTTTTCCAAGCCTCTTCCAGCCTCTGAAGATCAGCACATTAACCACTGCCTCTGTCCTTTACTCTTGCTTTTTACCTTGTTATTATGTGAAAGCACAACTTACAATCTTTATCTCAGAAACTACAGGGACCATAGACAGCCTACAATTGCTGAGGATCCACTGGAGCTTTTTGAACTTTCCTGAAGCTGTTTAGAGCACTGATGTGCCTTCTGCTGATTTAGGTGATTAAATACAGTGAGCTTAATGCATCTCTTCAGCATCAAATTAGTGTTACATGTCATGTGCAAGTACTGTCAAACACCTTTTTGTTTTTCAACACTCCTTTTCTATTCATATTATAAACATACACCAAGATCATAAAGCAATGTTTGTAAATAAAAATACAAATTCCATTTTCTCAGCATACAACTGATGGAGAAACAGCTGCTATAATTATGCTTTATATTAATATTATAACCTTAACCTAAAAGATAACTTTGTTCAACCCTCTTTTGAAACTGCATGAAACACACCCCTAAGATAAAGTAGTATCTAAACTTTATAGTGTTGAAGGTTTAATATTATTATTAATAATATTAATATCTGGGTTAATATTATTTATTAATAATAAATTTATTACTTAAAAAATAATAATACATCTATATTCTTTGAAATTTTATTTGGAAATAGTTTCTTAGGCTTATAAGATTCTTCAGCTTCTTTATCAATGAGAAATTTGGAGGATGAACTGAAGCTGGATAATCTTGTTAGACAATTGCTGTCTGTACTGAAATCCCGGGACAACAATAAGATTTCCTTTCAAAATTAACTCTGAATCATCTGCTCAAATTTTAAGAAGCTGTTCACAGTAATCTGTGCTGTATGTCAAGTGTCACAGCTACATCAGAATTATGCAAAGGAAAAAAGTTGTGTGACAGTCTGTTATTTTCCTATCAGAAAAGAAAATGAGTTCACAAAGCACAAGAGAGCTTAAGATCTTATTTAGTAATCACAGCATCTGCAACAGAAGAGCTGACAGATCCAGGAAGCTTCCAAGGGAAGTTAAATCCTTGTTTCTGTGCTTGGACACATTTAACACTCTCCTGATGCTGTGAGCTTCCTTGAAAGTGTTGTAGCCCTAAAAATATAACTAAGGCCAAATGTTTCCAGGAATTTTTCAGCAAGCTTTGATGCCAGCTGACCACAGAGACAAGTTATTCTCTGCCAAAATGCAGAGCTGAGATCCCTGTCCTGACCACACGAGTCACTTCCAGCCCAGCTGCCAGTCTGGGCACCGTGGCAGCTGCTCCAGCTCACCTCCCACCTGTCCTCACTGCAGGAGCCTGTGCAGAGCCAAGTAAACATGCCAGCTTGCTGAGACAGCTCAGAAACTCCAAAAGCTGACTTCCACCACATGGACGTGCTATTTGGGATCCTGGTTTTTCAGGGGAATGACTGTATTTGTATACATGCAATGCAAATCAGCAGCAGCATGGAATAGAGACATGCAAATACTATGCTGGGGGCACTCCAGCATCCCTCCTCCCCAGGCATTCCACTTCTTCAAGTTCTCATGCCAACTTTCCCATCTGATGCACTTTCCCTTATCTCCACAGCTCTCCTCACCACACAATTTACTTTATGCAAGCTGTCTGGAGGCTTATTTCTCCAAATATTCCTACTTCTAAAGGAGATATGTTACAATGCAATAGCAAGCTGAAGTAGAGAGAAAGGCACAGCCAAGAGCTGCAGAGTACTTTGGAACTGTGAAAAGGAGAAAAGCTAAATCCTGACCTGCAGTAATTTTGCTCTCATAGCTGCAAGGCAGACCTTAGATATAGGTAGTTCATATAGGACTGAAACAAATGGGTTTTTGCCATTAGCTCTTATGCCAGTTCACCAAGTGAACTAAACTCTTCTGGCTAAAACATTCAGTTGTGTCAATGTGAGGATTTACATGCTTAAAAAAACAACCCACACAACCAGAAAAGGCTATGAAAACAGAAAATGAGGGCTGCCTAGCTATCTGGTATCCCAACTCTTTAAAAGATGAAGTCCTTAGACAAAAGTTTCCTGTGGTGCCCATAGACAGTCTGACCAGCTACCTGCCCACACTAATGCTTGGCCTGCACACACCAGAGAGCACATACAAGAACAGCTCCATGGTTTTTATTACAAGCATTGTGCATCCCACAGCACCACACAGAGTACAGAAAAAAGTTGTCCTTTTGAATGCAGACCTAAGTCTGAAGGCACAGATTTTGTTTTGTGAAAAGACAGCTCCCAACCTAGTGTAAATAGTGGTGAATATATTGATCTTAGTAGAAACATCTAAAAGACATTGCAGAGACCATTAGGAAGTCTTTCCTTAATATAATAATAAAGAATAATCTTTATTATTATACCTTACAATAATCTTTAATAATAATAATAATCTTTATTATTACACCTCTCTGCCCTTTCACTGCATGATCTCTACAAACAGGAGGCTCTACCTGTGAAGGAGGTTAACAGCTTGTGTCTAACAGCACCATATGGTGTGGATTCAAGTCCACTGTGAGTCAGTCCAACCACAGTGCTCAAAGCCAACATGACTGGAGGACAGTTTAGTTACCACTTCTGAAATTAAAACTCCTGGGCAGGTTCCCAGGTTGATATTTTATCCAGCAGCCTCAACACAGAAACTTCTTGGGCAAGCATCTCAGATCCACTCTGATTTCTCCAGCCTTCCACCTGCCTGTTCAGAGCTCTCAAAGTTCACTTTTTCCACACTAAGATTTTGGATAGCGTTTCAAGAAAGACTGTTCATTACAGACCTTAACAGTACCACCCTCCTCAGCTCATTCTCACTGCTTTCTGAGATCTGCAGTTTGCCAGCATTTCAGATAAGAAATGGACCTGTTGTGCCATTTCCTCATGGCATGTATTCACAGAATGTTAGGGGTTGGAAGGGACCTAGAATATATATATATATATATAAAAAATATATATAATATATATAAAATATATATAATTTATAANATTATAATATATATATTATATATATATACATGTATATATTATATATAATATATATAGACATATATATATACCTATATATATATAAATAAAAATATAAGTTCTACTTCCACTAAAAAGTTGATGCTCTTAATTTTCCTCCCACTTCCAAACCCACCAACTTTAAGGAATGTTTTGTTCCTTCTGCTTAAAATACTTCTTGACCAGGGCTGCATGCACATCATTTGGAGGAAAGAGAGTTAATTGTCTCAGTTCTGATAAAAGAAATAGAGAACAGCTGTCTGGTGCTAATCCAATAAAGAATTTACTACCTGATAGGGTTATTCAATCACATCTGGATAATAGGACATAGAGAAGGGCCTTCAGTGTATGAAATAATCAGATAGGGATTAAAGAGAAACAAGACTGTGAAAAGAAGTATGGAGTAAGCCACTGGGAAGCATGCTGTAAGAAAATCTTTGGAAAAAAAGCATCAGTCTCCAAAAACCAGGCAGAGGCAAGACTGCAGGTTATGTGAATTTTGTCACCTTTCCAAATTTTAAGGAATTAACTACAGACTTGTACTGTTCTTGTGTCACTCAGAACTGCTGTTAGAGAGGAGCACAATGTCATGTCACCTTCACTCCTCTTCCAACAAACCTTTTTGAGACAAAAGTTGTCCTGGTGAGTACACAGCAGAAAAAAAATAATATCTTACTGCTGACCCAGGTGATAGCTTGAAAATGATCCTTTCTTGTAATGTAGATTAAAACAGAGGCCTCTTCTGACATATATTTGAAAACATTGATCTTTTTGTTTCTGTCCAAGTATAAGCAAGGTAACTTGTTCCAGCTGAATAAAAGCTTCCAGTTATATAATAAAACCAGTATTTTATTCACAAATAACTAAAGATAATTTAGGCACCTTATGTCTTAAAGTTAGTAATACAGGAGCTATTCTACCAAAATGCCTATTAACTAGAAAAGCTTTTTTTGTTGTGTTGTTTTGTTTGTTTTGGTTTGTTTGTTTGTTTTTAATTGAACTCCTCCTTGTAATAGCATATCAGAGGTAGGTGTATCAGTGAAAAATGTTTGTTATTTAAAACTGCACATGCATGTATTTTCAGAGGGCTGGCAAAGAACACATAGCCCCTAAGCATAAGGATGAGTGGGAAGTGGAGAAACAAGGCTGCACTTTATTACCATTCAAAGGAAGTAAAATTGCCTTTCAACCTCCTTGCTTCATCACTGCCTTGTACTTCCTACAGGTTTCAAGCCCTTAACTAAAAGGTAGGGGTTTGAAACTCAAGCAAAGCCATTCTGCATTTTCACCTCACTGTCCAAATTTAGTTCATAATTACAAAAACAAGCTGCTCCTGCACAGTATGAAGCTAATTGTGCAAATTATAGAGGGATGGGTGAATAGTCAAATCGTTGATTCACTGACAACCCAAAGAAAACCTGAAACAAAAACAAACAAACAAAAATCTCACACAGCTCAGGACATCAGCAGAAGAAGAGAAGGCAGGAAAACAGCTCCCATGGACACTAATGTCCAGGATCTGCTCCTCCAGGGCTCATCCACACCACACACAACTACCCAGACAGGTCTGGTCTAGGGATTCAGACTAGCCTCAAAAAGTGGAAACTGAATCCCCTCATCTAACAAATTATAGCAATAAACCACTGCCATCTCCTCTGGTGAATTATGAATACAGGTCTGAATTTTTTTCCTTTCTCCAGGCAAAATGATCATAACAGGTTCACTTTCCAGTCACCCAACAACTGAAGCTGCTTTTGGGAGGCATGCTTACTGTGTTACATAAGCAAGTCTGTCATCCTGTGGACTCTGCTTTTCTTGCTGCTCCTCCTTCCCACCTCCCAGACGGCTGCTGAGAAGCTGGCTTGCCTACCCAAATCCCCCTCAGCTAGGTTAAAACAGATGGCAGAGGGACATGAAATCAAAAGCAAACACAGATGAGTGACTAATTTTCCAAAAGGAGACCAAAAAAAACCAAAACCAACCCCAAACCCTTGACTTTCAACACTAGAAGCAGCAAAGAATGCATCATTACTTTCTGAACATCATTCTTCCATACAAGCAAGTGCAGCAGTTGCTTCAGATATGATCACAATAAGCAGGGGAGGTATCCTCCAGGCAAGATTGACAAGCAATACAGGACCACATTGCAGTTCAAATGATGGAAGCAGAGCGTGTGGCAAAGGCATCAAAAGAACACATCACAGACTAACCCCACCTATGGGGCAACCCTGCTTCCCAGGCAGGTTTTTCTGAGTGCTCTGCTCACAGTTACCTGGCTGAGTTTAAAGCTAAGCTCAAGTGGCACCTCCCCAGGAACTCTAGTGATGCTTTTGAAATACAAGAGGCCTGTAGTTACCTCCCTTGTGACAAAGGTGTGGGAAACCCTGTTCTGTAGGGTTGTCACATTGGGTCTTTGGGAGTCTGGGATTTCCCAGACTGGAAAACAAAAAGCCCTTGGTAATGCTTGTGAAGTAATGAAGCAACGACCAAAGCCTGCTGGGGGAAGATGTGCCAAAGGAGTCACACCCAGCATGCTGATAGCTTCAGTAGGAAACGGAAAGGTGAGTTGATTACACCAGAGAGATGAGGACAGAAGCTGTTTCAGTGCTTTGCTCTGTCCCTTTGCCAGAGATTACTGCTTTCACCCTAGTCCCACCAGAGATAGTACTTGAATCTTTCTTCTCAGTATCCAGGGGCAGAGGGCAAGTTCACCTTTACTGGGAGCTGGAGCAAGACTTTACACTTTGCATTTCAGCTGAAGTACTACCTTCCTCCTGTTGATTTTGCTCCAGGAGCAATAAGATGACAGAGCAGACATATGGGGTGGTACCTTTCAGGGCTAAATCTGTCAGACTTTGTCAATTTAGCCATTTGAGATGACTTCTGTTGGTTGAAAGAATTTAAAGAGCCGTCCAGAAAATTAAAGCCAGCGTCACCTTTTGTTGTGCCAAACACAAAACATGCTGCAGCTTCTCATTTTGCCAGCATAAGGACTCTTAGACTGTAACATGGCTAAGAAAAGCATCAAATACAGGTTTACTAAGTAATTTCTGTGCCTTCCATTCAAGGTAGAGAAATGGATTTTTCTTTCACCTTCTGAAAGAAATCAGAGTGCCTGTGCTCAGGCAATAAATGGATTTGCACATCTCTAAGCTGGAGGCACCTGCTCTCCAGGCCTCTCAGATTTCTTTCCCTCATGTGTTACACTGATGATACTCAGGGCACACTGCAAAGCCTATTTACCACTGCTTCTCCAGAGGGGTGCTTGAGACAGAATCCTATATTATCCTTAGATTACATTCTCTCAATTGATTTATCTGTGATTTTGAAGTTAGTCGTGATCTGTATTTCTAGAAATGGGTCTGTTGTAACCTTCTGCAAGTGAAAATTATATTAAAAAAAACCAAACCCAGTTAGCAAAGACTCAAACAGCAAAACCTAATCAGCTTTTGAGATATTCTTCCAGCTTACCAATACATTTCAGGTCCAGAATTTGCTCAGTCCCACAGACTGAGACAGTGCCATCCAAACCAGCAAATCCAAAGCATTACTTCTGCATACAAATACTTGCTGACAGATTAATAACTGGAAATAGCACCTAGCAGATAGGGGGGAGGGGGTGGAAATGGTTTATTTTTTTCTGTAAGGGAAAAAAAAAATCGTTTTAAGCATGGAGAAATGCAGACTGGGTAAGGAAACCTGGCAACCTTGAGATTTCTGCTTCACACTTCAACCTGCTGATAGACATCTACTTTGCATTCCAGCAACAGCAGGTTTGCAGCAGCTGCCTTCAGCTGGCAAGCAACTTTTCTTACAAACCTGGCAGTCACCCCTGCCTTGTCACAGTAGATGTACTGTAGCTTTAGGAGTCTTAGAGTTATTGGGAGAAAAGAATTTAAGAAGTGTACTAAGGATCAAGTGAAAACACCCCTCTCCTCTTCCTCATCTGTTGGGTAACTGGGGTTCAGACTCAACAAAGTACATATCCCCTGTGGGATCCAAGTGCAAGCTCCCCCTTCTTAAAAGGATCCACATAAGCCAAAATAGTATTATTTCCATTTACTCATATTTAAGAAAATGCATCATTACTAAGCTACTTACCTTTAGTACATCACATGGTCAGTACCTGAAGACACACAGCCACATAAAGAAGGATTTTTACAAGCTCATGAATACTGGTTTCAGAAGCAATTTTAGCTCCAAAGCAAGGCTAGGGCTTATAACTGCTTTATCATCTACTTTACCCTTCTATAGTTATTTTAGTCTTACCTCCACTAAGAGTCTGATTATCCTACTCAGCAATGGGCAATAAAAACAGGGTAACTCAAAACAAGCATAGTCTTCCCTTTCACCAG
Organism: Ceyx cyanopectus; assembly: GCA_013401355.1. Lineage (NCBI taxonomy): Eukaryota > Metazoa > Chordata > Aves > Coraciiformes > Alcedinidae > Ceyx > Ceyx cyanopectus. The sequence goes on from VYZU01028629.1 coordinate 38,348, forward strand.
GATCAGATTCTGCTGTAACAGGAAAGCTGGGCCTTTCTAACTGGCTTGCAGACCAGTTTGACCAATAGCACAAGGCATCCTGCTAGCAGATGAAACACTTCATCATCAAAGCCAGCTGAAGCCTGTCTGAGTGAAATGGGAGGGATCTATCTGTGCCATTGCACAACTTGGTGTTTGCTTCATGCACAAAAGCTGTTATTGCTCTCTGAAGCAGTTTAATAGGCTATTCCTATTAGATATTTTACAGATAATTAACTGAAGCACTTGAATGAATTTGCTCAAAAAATTGTCACAGAAAGCCTTCAGCAGAGGGGCAAAAGCCAGGTCTCCTGCATCCTAATCCTGTGCAGTGTTTACAAGGTCATTCTTCATGCATCTAAAAAGGGTTCAACTGCTTCCTGAAAACAGAAGCCAGTGATGGCCACTGACTGAACTGAGTTCAATTTAGGAAGAGCAAATCCAGAATTAGTTCATCCTGGAAGTGATCAAAAGAGAGAAAACCAACAGTCCTTAAACACTACCAGCATTTCAACTCCAGGTATTTATAAAGCAATCTTTTAAGCTAAAGATCACCCAGTAACCTTGCACAAATTCCCAGCATGGTTAGCAGAGGATCCCCATCCCACTTGGACAGGAAAGCCACGTTGCTTTGTGACTGGCAGTGCTGTGCAACACAGCCCCCTGAATGACCCTGTAGCCTCAAAGGCAGACAATACCTTGGAGGGCAGGTCTGCTCACCATACTGCTGTCCCCTTGGATGAAGCCCCACTCTTTGGTCTGCAAAAACATTCTTTGGTCTTTCACTCTGCTAGCAGCCTGAGTGAAATCTGAGCATACCAGCTGATAATGCTAAAACAACAGAGCAATATAATCACTGTACATGGCAAGTTTGTTTCACTGTGCTTCTTACAAAGAACCTCCAAATCACTGTAGCACTAAGGAAACCTACTTATTCCTACACACCAGCTTTGCAACCCCACCCATACAATTTTCCTTAATTCATGGTCTCAAACTGGATAATATTTCAAAAGCTATTAATCAGCTTTCATTATCTCTAAATTGCTTTTTGCTTGCTTGTAATTAAGGACTAATATCCAAAGAGTTAGAAATTTATAAGGTAATTAACCATAATGAGTAACTGTTCTAAAATATTATCAACTGCTAGATATCAATAGAAGTCTTAGGGGTTTTTTCCAATAAACTCTTTTTTTCCCCATATATTTATACAAGCATGAAAAGAAAAATTGATTTAGAAGAGGCTGAAAATTCACCAGATACTACTATATGTACCTATTGCTTTTCTAGAAGGCAGAAAGCTACAGACAGAAAAAAAATATTTTTTAGATAGAGATTACTGTAGATCCAGAGGTTTTAAGGTGACACTGACATGATTAAAGATCTATTTTTATGTATATGAAGTGTATTTCAAGTTCAGAGAGAGGGACACAGAGAACAAGAGCACTCACATGCTGTTATCAGCTCATATACAGGACAAGATTCTAATCAGCATTTGTAAATATCACCACATAAAATAGATTTCCTTTCCTCATTCTTCCCTACATTTAAATATTGGTTGAGCAATGCTAAAAACCTTTTTGAGTAGGTCAATAGCGTATTAAGCATTGTCCAAGTTAGAATATCAAACCAAATTACTGAGTGGGGTCCAAGGTTACAAACAGGCACAACCAAAGAGAAAGAGGAGGCCTCTCTTCTGAAGGCAGAGCCCATAGTGCAGGCTGGGAAAATCTGCCTGGAGACAGAACCTTTTCTAATGAGGTTCTTGCAAGTTTGGGGTCCATAGACTTTTAAGATGAGAAAAATCAATACTTCCTGGAGACCAATGATGCACTTTCTGACCCTTTTTACTTTTCCAACAGGTAACTCCCACAGGTAAAGATCACCTTTGAAAGGAGACATGGATTTAATAAACTCAACTGAACAAAATGGTACATCAGAAGAACTGTTCAAATGGGTGACATCCAAGATTCTCATTTCCATTACCCTGTCTGTGCTTGCACTAATGACAACAGCCATCAATTCTCTCGTGATGACTGCAATAATTGTGACAAGAAAGCTCCACCACCCCGCCAACTATCTAATCTGCTCTCTTGCAGTGACTGATTTCCTTGTGGCAGTCCTAGTGATGCCCTTCAGCATTGTCTACATCGTAAAGGAGACCTGGATCATGGGGCAAGTGGTGTGTGACATTTGGCTGAGCGTGGACATCACGTGCTGCACGTGCTCCATCCTGCATCTCTCCGCCATCGCCTTGGACCGCTACAGAGCTATCACGGACGCCGTGGAATATGCCCGGAAAAGGACCCCTCAGCACGCTGGCATCATGATTGCAGTGGTGTGGGTCATCTCCATCTTCATCTCCATGCCGCCTTTGTTTTGGCGGCACCAGACGACCAGCAGGGACGACGAGTGCATCATCAAACACGACCACATCGTTTTCACCATCTACTCTACATTCGGCGCCTTCTACATCCCCCTGGCCTTGATCCTGATCCTTTATTACAAGATCTACAAGGCAGCAAAGACATTTCACAGAAGAAGCGTCAGCCGGATCGTGAGGGAGGAGGTAAATGGACAAGTCATTTTGGACACGGGTGAAAGAAGCACCAAATCGGTTTCAATGCCCAGCACAGCAGAAAAGACATCAGATCCTATAGTGAACTGTGATAAAATCAGCATCACCCTACGAAGCCCCAGGTCTGAATCTAAGCACGAGAAGTCCTGGAAAAAACAGAGGATATCTAGCACAAGAGAGAGAAAGGCAGCGACTACGCTGGGTCTGATCTTGGGGGCATTTGTGATCTGCTGGCTCCCTTTCTTTGTAAAAGAAGTTGTTGTTAATACCTGTGAAAGGTGTCATATCTCAGAAGACATGTCTAATTTCCTAGCGTGGCTGGGATATATAAATTCCCTTATTAACCCTCTAATCTACACAATCTTTAATGAAGATTTCAAGAAAGCCTTCCAGAAGCTTGTGCGGTGCAGGCAATATCTTTAAGAGCTTTTGATCACATAAAGAGAACATACTCATTGCTTTTTAACCTGTATAAATTTATATAACTGAGATGGTATTTGTTATATTGAAGGAAAAGCACCAAGACTCTGGATTTACATTGTGACTTTTTTTTTTTGTATCTGTAGCACTGGGAGCATAAATTGCCCAAGTTTTAAAGATTGATCATCTGGGATCAGTTGGCTCTGGAAAAAGAGGTAGCATATTGTGGCTCTGATCCAGTTGGAATTTGCACAGCTGCCTAGCTTGAAGCATAAGGTACTACTTTAAATATGAAGGAAATATACACTTGAAATAGACAAGGAAAGATTTAAAAAAAAATAAAGTAACCCTTAGTCATCAATGAAATTTTAAGTAAAACAACACCGAGGTTTTAACCTCTAATCATAAATAAGAACATAGAAAATACACCTTGGAATGGAGATGTGTTTTTATTAGCTTGGCATAGGCATACGGCTAAGCCACCCCTGGCAAAAGGTAGTAGCTCTAAATGTATCTACAATCATCTTCTGTAGATTAGCTGAGCACAGCTGCAGCCCTGTCTTCTCCTCTAGATGAAAAACTTCCCTCTGTTATGCCCTTAGAGCACCCCAGCAGCAGGTGAGGTATTTCATGGGTTACCAGTTTCACAGCAAGCCAGCACTGTGAGCCCCCTGCCATTGCACACACACAGCAGGTGTGGCAAGTCCCCAAGAGAAACAGCCAGACAGGTGAGGCACCTCCAGGGAGCTGGGTACACAGTGTGTGGTGCTCTGAGACATTGCTTGGGTAGGGATTAGGGAGAGTACATTTGTCAAGAGCAGCTGGTCCTCCTTATGGAAATGTGAGAAGAGAGAGAAGCACGAGACACTCCTTTCTTCACGTTCTTATCCCCACAGACACACCTGGCAAGGCACAACCCCTGTGACTTTCAGCCCAAAACCCAGCCACACGTTTTGTGCAGGGTCCCCAGAGCACTGCTGATGGTAGGTGGCTTAGTGAGTTTTGGATGAGGGCCATGTAATGAAGAACTTGGGCCGATAGCTCTGTCTCAGCACATCAATCCTCCACACACAGAAGCCTGATGTCTCCTGAGTGTTTTCTGGACTCCCCCAAGCACTACGGCTATGAACTCTCTTTCCAAAAGTGTGAGAAAGCGGAGACTGACCACAGTGCTGGCAGTGTGGTTCTCTGGAAAAGGCTGAGCAGCAGCTTCTCCAGTAAGGGCAGGGGCAGTGACCTCAGTATGCAGTCCACAGGTAATGGATCCTGTGTGATGCTCACTGGCTGGCACATCTAAACCCCTTCTTCCCCCAGAGCATCTAGTCCATGTCCCCAGACCCAGCAGAGCTACAAGGACCTTGTAGCCACTGCAGCCAGCCTTGGCCAGCTGGTTCAGTCAAAGATAACCACAATGAACAAATTCCACTGTGGGCTACCCTTTAAAGCTTAAAAGATGTCATCTTATCTAGTCTTGATTTGCACGCCCTAGATGCCAAGCCACAGCATTAATGACTGCAAGAACTGCCCTTCCCTCAAAACTAGCAGTGCAAATTTGCTGACAGCTAACAGAGCAATGGCATCTAGCCTTGAGCACAGCTGAGTTGCTAAAAGCCACATCGGAAAACAAGGACAGGTTTTCTACTTTTCAGGAAAAACAGCTTGAGGCTGTGTCACTAAGACCCCAGCCTGTAATTCACCACCAGACATTCAATGCTTGCTATCAGGAATAGGGACTTGAGGCTCTTTATAGGGACTACAAACCCCACTGTCAGCAGCAGCAGTCTCCTGCAAAGGGGCTCAGATTTGTCACATGGGCCAGCAGCTTAGAGACATCACAGGGAAGATGAGACCACTATGCACACTCTTAGTTTGGGAAAGATATTGGGTCTTTACAGTTGCTTTTCCAAGGAACTTTGAGTGGTTTGCATCAGACAAAAAAAAAACAACAAAAAAACAACCCAAAAAAAACCAGAAAGAAGCCACCACTGTAGTTTTTCTCTGCTCCTCTCCCTCCCTTGTGTTACAAACTCTGGAGTTTTGTATTTTGCCCACTAGCTACCAGCTGACATGACACCTGTCAGGGGTGTTACCCGCAAGTGGCAAGGTTTGAAACCCAAGATGTGGAACTGGTTTGTTTCTGTCACTTGCAATGTACTGTATCCTGCTTTCACACCAAGGTCCAAATGAGATGTTACTCAGAAGTACTAGAAACGGTGCATTTGCTTTACTGTTGATTTGAACCCAGCCAAGAATCTAATGGAAAGCTCACTTGTCATGCCGTGTAGCTCTAGCACAGCAGCAGCACAGCTAGATTTTGAGGATACTAGAATGAGACAGAATGGAATTTGGCTCCTGCTCAGTGCAAGTGCATTTTACTACCACTGCAGTCAGAGTACAGCTTCTGCAGCCCCCATGACCTCAGCAATGGCTGCATTATCACGAAAAACTGCTTTAAACATCAGCTGTGCTCTGCTGTCTCCAGAGTGAGCCATGGAATTCAGCTTTCTAAAAGGATTAGCAGATTAGCAGAAGGCAGTAAAGAAAACCCCACTGAAATATTTAAGATTGAAAACCTCTTTTTCCCACATTTCCTGAGATTTCCTGTCACACTGCTTCTGCCTTTATGACTCCCAGAGGGTAGAGTATATTGTTTATCCTCTTTACATGTAAGATGCTTGACAATATCTTGAAAAATCTGATTGAAAGAAGAAATAGGGGTTGTTTTTGAGGAGAAAAGATACTCAAAATATTCATTTCAATAATAATAGATAAAGCTCAAAGAATGGAACAATATGTAGATCAACATAGCTGTCATTTATGCTCTGTTAACAGTATCATATCCTGAACCTAATGAAGCTGCTAAACATTTTTCAAGATGCAAGGTGGTTTCTTTTGTATCATTTTTACTGAGCTCTATCTGCTCACCCTTCAATACCCCAGTGGTGGAAGATGCAACTACAAAACATCTAAGCAGATGAGTGGGTAGTTCTCCTATTAAAAGCACTTGTGGCTTGTGGACCATCATTTCTTGGTGTCCAACTGCAACTCATCACTTGTTCTCTACCAGAATCCACTGTGCCAAACACTTTATCACACGATATCATTTCATCTCAAGCATTTATCCACACATGGGATGTGTTAAGAAAAAAACCACGAGTTCATCTTGCAAAAGGTTAAGATTTCTGTAGGATGCTGCTTTCCCCTCTCCACAAAGAACATATGCATCCACTGCTGCTTGGCATTGGATTCAAGGAGCAAGAGGAAGCAGGATTTTGCACACTGGAGCAAAGACTCTTTGCAAGTAGCTCTGTGCCCTGTGAGAGGTAATTCTTGGCAAATAGGAAATAACATCAAGTTTCCTACCTCTGTCTGAAAACTGTGTGTATATTACAGGGAAAAGGTTTACATCTCCTCTAGGGTTTGCACAAAGCCTCCCAGATTCCTAGCACTGCTGCAGCTGCCCTCCCTATTGCTGTTTGCTGCCCACCCATCACTTTAGATTTCTTCTAACACCCAGAGAACTCAATTTGGAGCAGCTGACCTGCTTCCACCTTCAACTTTCACAGAGAGTGATTCCAAAAGCAGTGGTGAACACTCTGTCCAGTTCAGGTGGATGGTTTTTGCTAACAGCAAGCAGCACAGCAATGCACCTCATTATCCTGTACTCCTTCCTTTGCCTTTCCTCCCTGCCAGATGCTTTATTGGTGTCCTTTCCTCTGGAGAATGGCACAGCCTGACAAAGGGCTTGGGGATACAAACAGAGTTTTGTTTTAGTGCTGCTTGTTAACGCATGACTGTACCACCCAGAAACACCCACACCATCCAAATGTGCTTTTGGCAGTCACTGGCTTCAGCTGGTGCCTAATTGTTCCTGGAGCTAGGGAGGCACATGGAAATAACTGTGTGCAGAATTATCTTCTCCAGTAGTTACACACTCAGCACGTTATTTCTAGGCAAGTAAACATTACTATTTTGCCTTTGCATTTCAGATTCCCTTGCAGGGTTGAAACACAAAATCACCACCATAGCCATTGGAAGAAAGTGCTTTTTTTGAAGCCTACACACCAAAGAGTGAGTGGTGCAAGAAAAGCAAGAGGAAACCCTTGTAGTAGCCCTGTAAGGATTAAACATAAAGCTAATGTGTCTCACCTAGAAACAAGAGCTGCACCAGGCAGCTGTTCTCACATGGAGAGAGCTGATGGGCCAGCAGGTATCTACTGGTCACAGCAGGCACTCACAAGCACTCCAACACCAAAGCAAGCAGTAAACAGCATCTGTTGGTGGCTTTCATATTCCTCCTCCAAAAAGTGCTGCTCCACTACAGAGGCAGTACTACCAATAGCAGAAATGCTAAAAATTACCAGCAAGATGTTGATATCTCCTCCCCTGGAAAATCCTGAAATGAATTAAACAGGTTTTGGGGGTTTTTTTTCAGACTTTTTCCTTTGTCTTCCAGGGAGCCCAGGTAAAATTTCTTATTTTCCTCCTCAACTAGGAAGGCTAAACCTCTAAAAGAAATATACATCTTTGATCTAGTGTTTCTAGCCATTATGTAGTAACTCAAGAAATAAAAGCCCTGATGGTATCAAGCTTGGCTAAGAAGAAAGATTAGAGGGAACAGAACAAACAAAAGTCAGCAGCATTGCCACGAACAGTCAAGGTTACTACTTTAATTCAGAACAGCCTTTTTGGTGTCAAATTCCTCACACATCATGGATACCAACGACCAAAAGCAACCTTACAACCTCAGGAACTTATTAAATATTAATTTCCAAATTCTAGTTGTATGCTTCACATTCAAGTTAGTTACTTCTTACATAAGAACATTGCAACTCAGGAAAATTTCAGAGGGAATTATTCTTAGGCAAGGCAAAAGTACTGTGTTTCATTAGCCCAATTATGTATTACAAATCTTGGTCAAGGCAAAGAAGATGCTTAGTGAATGCAGTCACTTTTTATCCAGTAGTAGGTCCAATCAATTATATCCACTCTTTAGAGCATATATTTATTTAAATTATAGTTTTGAAAGTATTCATTGTTACATTCCAAACAGGCAGCGTCCCTTTCCACTTTAAAGCAAGATAGTTCCTATCCAAGCACGACACTTTCACTAGATTAAACATTTTTCTCTTCTTCCTGTAAAGTCACTGATTTGAAACTCAGAGCAGCATTTTCTGGTTGAGGTTTAAAGATGAAAGCCATGTTTAACACCACAAGAAGCATTAACTGCTAAGATAATGTTAGAAGAGCAATTAATCTTCTCGCTTTCAGTTTAGATCATGACTGGTAGTAGACATTTAATGCAATAAGCTAGCTCTGTGCTGGCAGCACTCCAAGATGCAAAAGCTGTGGCTAATTTGTATGACAGCGAGCGTCTGCTGAGCAACTCACTTTTGGCTAAGCCTGGTTTCCCATATTTCACAGTACAAAGCTGCATGAAATAGTCCCCAGCCATGAAATAAGAAATCAGCCAGTTTGAACTCCAGTTGTTTCTAGTCTGGCAACCACTAGAAGATGGTTACTCCACAAATATACACAATTCATGATCAGGAGTAAAGCTGTGTCTTCTGTATTTTTATCCACAGCAAAAATAGTCAAAATCTTTCACATCCTCCATATTTTGGAGGTAGCTGGAGGCAGGCTGAATTCACTCATGACCAAGGGGTTCAACACAGATCAGCAATGCTCCCCAGCCAGCTGCAAAAAGACACCTCTTCAAGGAGGATGCCACCAGCAGCAAGCTTAGTCAGTACCAACTAGTAATAAAACATCTTCCTTGGCCAATGGAGTTAGTCTGGATATCCAAAGTTCCTTAATATCTGTTCCTGCAGCTTATTATCTATGCTAACTGAGTTGGATGCTTTCAACCCTTCAGGCATGTTTAGCAAGACATTATTGAACCACCCCATCAGCTCTCTGCTGCTCAGTACAGGGTTTGGCTTGGAAGTTTAAGGTTTCAGATTGGGTAAATGCAAAAATATTGGATTTTAAGATGCTAAATAATCAAGTTAGAGCTTTTCCTACTGTGGATTTTTCTTCCACATCTACTTTGACAGCAAATAAATTGTGGTACTTTTGAACTGAAAACAGTTTTCCAAGCAAGATAGAATCATAGAATCATTTGGCTGGAAGAGACCTTCAAGATCATCAAGTCCAACTGTTCACCCTGCACTGCCAGTGTCCCTAAACCATGTCCCCCAGCACCACATCCACATGATTTCTAAACACTTCCAGGGATGGGGACTCAACCACCTCCCTGGGCAGCCCATTCCAATGCCTAGCCACCCTTTCTGTAAAGAAATTTTTCCTGATATACAACCTAAATTTTCATTGGTGCAACTTGAAGCCATTGCCCCTCATCCTGTCATTTTTAACTTGGGAGAAGAGGTTGACCCCCACCTCCCTATAACTTCCCTTCAGGTAGTTGTAGAGAGCAATAAGGTCCCCCCTGAGCCTCCTCTTCTCCACACTAAACAATCCCAGCTCCCTCAGCCTATCCTCATAGGAGAAACTCTCCAGACCCTTCACCAGCTTCGTTGCCCTTCTCTGAACTTGTTCCAGCACCTCAACATCCTTCTTGTAGTGAGGGGCCCAAAACTGGACACAGTGCTCAAGGTGAGGCCTCCCCAGTGCCAAGTACAGGGTTACAATCACCTCCCTGCTCCTGCTGGCCACGCTGTTCCTGATACATGCCAGGATGCTGATAGATATATAGCAGGTAAATATAACCTTATTTTTCACACGTATAAATTTAAGTTCTATTATCAATGGACTGTTTCTAGCCATGATCATTGATGGTCTTTTGCATTTTGACAAGTATTTCTCCAGTCTTGTTTTCAAAGCATGGAAAAAAATATTCATTAACTATCCAAGGTGGGAGGTCTTACCTCCCTTTTACAGGTAGGAAGTCAGATGCTGAAAGAAGCAGACACCCAGCACCTCAACCTGGGCGAGGTCCTGGGGTACCATTCTGCATATAAAACAAGAGAAGGGAACAAAGAATGTTTTTAAAGCTAATGCAAGAATCACAGAATCACAAAACAGTTGAGGTTGGAAGAGACTTCTGGAGGTCATCTCATCCAGCCCCCCCTGCTCAAGCAGGGCCACCCAAAGCAGGTTGCTCAGGACGATGTCCAGACAGCTTTTTAATTCCTACAATAGAGGCTCCACCACCTCTCTAGGCAACCTGTGCCAATGCTCAATCACTCTCACAGTATGGAAGTATTCCTTGGATTCAGATGGACCCTCCAGGAGTTTCAGGCCTCTTGTCCTGTCACTATGCCCTGCAGAAAAGAGCACAGATCCATCTTCTCTGCATCTTCCTTTCAGGTATCTATTTATATACATTGATAAATTTTCCCTGCTCCTTCTCTCCTCCAGACTGAGCAGTTCCAGCTCTCTCAGCTTTCCCTCACAGGAGAGATCATAGAATGGTTTGTGTTGGAAGGAACCTTAAAGACCATCTATTTCCAACCCCCCTGCCATGGCAGGGATACTTCCAACTACACCAGATTGCTCTAGGGCCCATCCAACCTGAAAGTGAACACATCCATTGACAGACAGAACATCCACAACTTCCCTGGGCAGCATGTTCCAACATCTCTTCAGAGTGAAGAATTTCCTTCTGACTTCCAACCTAAATCTACCCTCTTCCATTTTCAAACCATTACATGCTGGCTCATGTTAAGCTTTTCATCAACCAGCAACCTCAAGTCTTTCTCCTCAGAACTGTGCTCAATCCATAATTCACCCAGCCTGTACTTGTGCTCCATCATAGTGGCTCTTTGCTGGGCTCTCTCCAGTATGTCTATGCTTCTCTTGTACTGGGGAATCCAGAACTGTACCCAGTACTCAAGGTGTGATCTTACCAGTGCTGAGCAGAGGGAAAGGATCACTTCCCTCAACCTCATGACAATGCTCCTCCTAATGCAGCCCAGGACACCACTAGCCTTCTTTGCCACAAATACACATCATCAGCTCATGTTCAGCTTTATATCCACCATAATGCTCCCAGGTGCATTTTTGCCAAGATGCTTTCCAGCTTGTCAGCCCCCAGCATATACTAGCACGTGGGATTTTTCCTCTCTAGGTGCAGGATTTTGAGCAATCTGTTGAACTACACAAGGAATCACATATTACAGTCTGAGGGAAGAAAACAAGACCTATGGAGTGAGGCAAATAAGAAAAGGGGAAGGAGGAGGAGAACAGAGAGAGACAAAGACTGAGCAATTTTCTCCTTGCAGAGCCAGGCAGTCTTGAAATAAACTTACTTGAACTCATCACAGCTCAGATCCAACTAACAAGGTGCCAGTTCACTTTGAAGCTGCCTGGCACCTCCAGAAGCTGAGAGAGAGGAGGTTGTTTTGCCATCTCCATCCCACACAGGGTCAGTACAGCACTATTAACGAAGCACACAGGATCCTTCTTGAAAACTAGCATGCCGGTGCTGACCTGGTGAGAATGGGGAATTGCAAGTACTGAAATTTTACAGACTACACACAGCAGAGAAAAAAAAAAATCAGTGGTATCAAAGCTCATCTTTCAAAGTCTTACCTACTTTTCAATGCTGCCTTTTAAAAGTCACCTGGAGCACAGGAAGAGGGCTGAACGGAGACTTGCTCTAGACATGGCCAGATACACGTGCTCAGCTTGCTCTGAATTCCACAAACGCAAGTTATACAAAGTCAAACCACTGCATCTCATGCCTCCCCTTGTTAACACCCTGGTGCACGCCAGTGGTCCCCAGAGCCCAGATCGGCTAACTGGGAGGCAGCTCACTTCTCTCTGCTCAGGGGGAGCCTTGGCTCTGACAGGTCCGAGCCGCTACAAAGTTCAGGCTCGGTTACATTTATCAGGCGGGCTTTGACAGTAAAAACCACTCTTACTGAAGGCAAGACACCACGGAGCACACAAACTGGGGAAACAGTCGAAAGAGGAGCTGTCCCAGGTCACTGATGCCGACTTGGCTGCAGGTCATGTGCCGGAGACACTCCCCCGCCCCTAGCAGCGCGGTCCCCGGGGATCTCCCGCCGTGTGCGGAGCGTTGGTTTCCCGGGCGGCCGGTTCCCCCTAGCGGCTCCGCCGGGCTCACGGCAGCGGCTCTGTCGGGCTCACGGCAGCAGCCCCGCCGCGCCGCAGAGGGTCCGGGCATCCCCCTTCCCCCGGCCTTTGCCAGGGGAGCCGCGCCCGAGTATCCCCTCGCAAGCAGGGCTGCATCCCCCCGGCTCACAGAGAGGCTTTCCTCACATACCTCCTCCGGCCTGCACACAAGCTCAGCTGGATGAAAAACCCCACTCCCTGTTGTCCCCAGCATCGCAGGCAGATCACCTGGGGGTCACTGAGCAAAGGCATCCCCCGTGGCCACAGCTGTGTGGGTGCACCCTCGTGTGGGGGTTAGTGACAGGCAGCCCAAAGGGCTCAACAAGTTGGGAAACCATCAGCGTGGGATCCCTCCCCTTCCCAGCAAGGTTCTCAGTCCCACTGCCCTTCATTAGGGCTTGATGGTTAATGACCAATGCCTAGAAACTTAGGGACTGACTTCAACATGCTATGCACAGGCAGACACATACAGAGAGAAGAGTTTGTGTTGAAGGGTGATTATAAAGCACAGCACATAAGGGGTCACTATCAGGACAATAACCCAAGAGGAGCAACTGAGCTCACTGGCTGAAGACTGGGTAGGTACCTGGTAGAGGCAAGAGAGCTTTCCTCTGGATTAGTACTGACTTCTGCAGCATGAAGCTTCAGGGACACCCAGCCACCAGCATCAACCAGCTTCCCTGATAACATCTGATAGTACAGGCCTCAGCAGCAGGTTAAAAGTTTCTAGGATGGTTTCTAGAGAAGCTGTTTCCTTCATGGTAAATTAGTGATTTTATTTCAGGGTTAAATTCTAAGGAAACATGAGCAATACCAAGCATGTAGGAAACAGCAACTCACCTCTCCATTTCAAGTAATTATGTTGATTATGATAACTCTTTTTGATTTGGACTTGTTTGCAGTTACCAGACTAAAGGTTTTGTCCACCTGCACAGTGTTGTACAAAGTGGCCAAAGCTTCCTAATTTCCAAAAGCTATAACCCCTATCACTGCACTGCTGTGAAGGACAAAGCAAGGACAGTATAATGGAGAACTTTGCTCTCAAACTATAGATTGGTCAATGTCTGGAGGAAATAAAAATTATTCACACTTCAAAATAATTTAAGTCTTACTGTCTTCATCTGTTTTCTGTTAAATACTGCTGACAGCATCTCTGCATTTGGCCATGTACTGGGCAGCAGGTTACAAATCATCCAGGTTTGTAGGACAGTGAGCACGTAAGACAAATACATTCACAAGAGCAGCAGCCCAGGAGTTCAAATGCTTGTCTTCCCTCTTTGCCAGACTACTCCCAGAGTAGCTGGTTCTGAGCTGACTGCAGCAATTTCAGTCCAGGAAGTGTACTCCATCAATAAATACTCTCTAATTGCCTGAAACTCAAGACAGCAACACACTCATGACATAGTTATTAGTTTTTTATGACTGGTCTCAACAGAGAGAGAAGGAGAAGGATGGAAATACAGAGGAGAAATGCATTAAAATACAATAACAACATAGAAGTGGAAAAGAAAAAGCACTGAAAAAAAAAGCACTGAAATTATTAGATGTCATTGTTACAAGATCACACTAGGAAAGGGGAGACAAAAATAGACAGAAGAGTTTCCCACATGACAAAGGAGAAGTACAAATTAAGTGCTGGTTGAGGGTCCCCTAGCCAGCTTTGGAAAAAAAAATAAAAAATAAATAAAAAAGAGGATAATCAAAAAAAAAAACCAACTTCAGGGAGCATCCAAGGTGTGACTTGCATGTAATAACAATACAAACCACAGGTACTGAGCAGACAAACTTTAAAGTCTCAGCTGAGACTAGAAAATATAGAAAAATAAAAACATATAGACCACACAAAGATATTTGTGTGTCACAAATAGCCCTTTCCAGACTTGGAAATAACCAGGTATAAGGGATATGTCATGGACAGTCTTTTTTGAGCAAGAGAACTCAGGAGCTGAAAGGAGAGAGAGAATTTCTCAAGACAGAAGCCTAGAGGTGACAGGGCTGGGGGTGGTGATGGGGCAGCAGATTCTGTTACTGGGAAAGTGACTCTAGAACTGTTTATGCAATTGACTTACAGCTTGAATTTATTTATTTTTTTTAATATAGGAAATGCAGCAGCCACTTGAGCTGCTTTACACAGTGGAAAGGAAAATTATCACATATTCTGACTCCTGTGCATCTGACATGTTTGTTGGGGTTTTTTTCTGTCCCATNAAATAAAAAAGAGGATAATCAAAAAAAAAAACCAACTTCAGGGAGCATCCAAGGTGTGACTTGCATGTAATAACAATACAAACCACAGGTACTGAGCAGACAAACTTTAAAGTCTCAGCTGAGACTAGAAAATATAGAAAAATAAAAACATATAGACCACACAAAGATATTTGTGTGTCACAAATAGCCCTTTCCAGACTTGGAAATAACCAGGTATAAGGGATATGTCATGGACAGTCTTTTTTGAGCAAGAGAACTCAGGAGCTGAAAGGAGAGAGAGAATTTCTCAAGACAGAAGCCTAGAGGTGACAGGGCTGGGGGTGGTGATGGGGCAGCAGATTCTGTTACTGGGAAAGTGACTCTAGAACTGTTTATGCAATTGACTTACAGCTTGAATTTATTTATTTTTTTTAATATAGGAAATGCAGCAGCCACTTGAGCTGCTTTACACAGTGGAAAGGAAAATTATCACATATTCTGACTCCTGTGCATCTGACATGTTTGTTGGGGTTTTTTTCTGTCCCATATGCTCTCTTTCACTCTCATATAGACAAGAAGTCACCAGACCTGGGAATTTTTTTCTTTTCCAAAATCAAACCAAAGATTATTCCAAAACTTTTGTAAGAAGTGTGAGGCCAATTATCTATGCTGCATTTCCAAGGACACACACAGTGGCAGTATGATTCTGTCTCATTCCCTTCTGCTGCATGATATTTTGTTGTCAAAGCAGCAGGATTCTGGCTATTATCAACATTTTGACACCTTAAAGACAAGCTACTTTTAAACAGTGCACAGCTCACATTTCCAGATTGTTTAGGGTGCTGTAGAAACAATAACTTTACATTTAGCATGGTCAGAAGGTGGTGCAAACCACATCCTCCTATTCAACGGCCCAGGAAAGCATGGGTAGGATTTTTTGCCAGATAGTGCTATTCACAATATTTAGCATCCATTTGATGCTGAAATGCCACAGGAACTCTTTCTACTTGCAACGTTTCATCATATAATCAGAAAATATGAAGTACACTCCTTCCCTTGTTCCCCTATCCCAGGGTATTTCTTTCTGTCAATACATGATATACCCAGGCAAACGTTCTAGCACGGGAGGTCTGCTTGTTTAAATGCATCTCCTGGAGCTTGACTGCTGAAACAAACTCTAAGTTCAACTAAGCCAGTGTCCCCTCTGCCTGCAACAGCAGGATGATGCAGATACATGCTGGCTCTCAGGCCCACAGGTCACTGCCAGCCCACACACACAGCCAAGGAAGCTGCCAAGCCTGTATCCCTATAGTCACTCCACTGAAAATACAAGCACTACAGCTTATGTAGGCTGCTGTCATTAAGCTCTGTTAAGGTAGGGGCACTTCTGAGTCTTTTGAGGGCCATTTTTATGCAAGGAAATCCCCTGCTGACCAATTAGTACAGCTTGCCATATGCTTAGCATCATGCTGTGATAACAATGCAGAGCAGGCCAGTAGGAATATGCTCCAGATGACTCTGGTTTTTGTTGCCAGGAAGAGATATCAAGAGTAATGCTTCCCTCAGCAATGCATTTTCTGGTCTGGCTTTATATGCATTTAAAGCAGCACTAAATTACCTGAAACATAAATACAAAATAACCCTTCACTAATAACTAATCCAGCAAAACACTGTCAATTTATTCTACCATTTCCTGCTCTTTTAGAGGTGTATCTCCATTTACTCCCTTAATATGAAGTCCCACACATTGTGGTTGTTTTCTTGCTCCAACCCCATAATCATGGTCTTCCCTTTCCTCACACTGGTACCACCTACTTCTTCACAGGTTTGCCCAGAGGTTTCACAGATCACAAGGCATCCAGAGTGTGATAGCTCCTACTTACAGAGTTGCTGCCCACAAATTCATGTTTTTCCATTTGCACATTTGCAAGTGTGACAAGAGAGGAAAGTTGAGAACCTAGAGTTTTTTCAAGCATAAACAATGAAGTATAAAAATAAAGATACTTCCAGAATGCTAAAGAGTGCTTCACAAGCAAATGGAGAATAAAGAAACTACAGATAAACCAAATGCTTATCTAGATTACAGCACTATCAGTCAGCAGTTTTCTCTGTCAGGTGACTGTTTTATCAAGAGGTGGCTGGGGAATGCCTTCCTTCCAGGCTGCTTATGCCTAAAGTTCATCAAATCCACAAGTATTAGCAAGTATCTACTCATGTCTTTCTCCAAGTGGGTTAAATATGTTACTTGGCTCAAGCTATAACAATCTAGCAACAAAACAGCAATTCATTAAGTACCTTGTTTCAACAAACAAAAAACCCAAGCTGGTTCCACTCTTCAATTTCACAGATATGAAGCTTTTCTACAGACTTTTTCAACATCAGACACTGACAGCTGGAAAGATATTTGTAAGACCAAGTTCTGTGTCAGCAGCAGGACTCAGAGCTTCAACCTGCTGAGACACAAATATTAGTGGTATCTTCACCTCATGTTCACAGGGGCACAACAAACTCATAGAAATATTTAAACAAACCCACCTGAAACATCAGGGGACTCTGAGGTTTTTTTTCTACTTCTGTTGCTCTGTTGTATTTAACACAATCCCTCTTGCTGTAGTATCTGAACTCTTAATTGTCTTTTACAGCAATTAATATTATTAATATCCAGGAGAAACAAGAAAGTGCTATTGTGCTCAGTTAGAGATGAAGAATCAAAATAGAGAAAAAAAATACTTGCCTGAGATCACAAAAGAAAACAGCAGCAAATAATTAAACCAGTCTCCTCACTTACTATGACATTCTATTCTTTTCTTAGGCTTCATTGTATAACTTTTTAAAGACTGTAAAATGTTAAAGTCAGAAAACAAGGAGGGGAGCTCCTTTGACATAAAAGTGCAGGGTCTAGAGTGGAGATTTTCTGAAAAAAAAATATATCAGGTTTGTTGTTCTGTTTTTTTTTAAACTGGGATCATTATTTTTAACACCTGCTGTTCAAAAACCACAACTACACCTTCAGAAAACAGTACAACTGGGATCTTTTTCATTTGCCATTGGCAGGTATGTTGTCCAGGTCCACTAAGTTTTCAACTATTTTAAGCCCAGGAATATCAGGTTTTGTCTCCAGTCACAGAGCAAACCAAACACAAAAACAGGAACTCAAACAGGGGGGATTTAAAGATAAAAAAATTATATATATACAAAATAATAAAATCAAGAGACTTTATGAGTAATCAATGAGAACGAGCAATGGTGTATTCAGCTTGCTTTGTCAGAGATATTAGAAAGTGAAAAAATACTCACAAGAGGGAATTTTGTATGAGGCCAGGATGAAAAAATGTTGAGTGTATTTCTGTAGAAGTCCAGAATTGAATTTTTCCTCTGTTCAATGTCAGACTAAGACAACTCTCCAGTCTGCTACGTATGGTATCCCAAGGAAGGGGTGTGATCTCTGGGTTAAGCTAGGCCATCTTCATACCAGCCAACTGTTGTCACATCATCATAGCCAGTTTTTTTCTGTTTCAGAGAGGATTTGAGGATTTGTACATCCTCCTTCAGTGGGTGGGGTTCTTTGGTGTGTGCATTCATCCCCATTCCTAAGGAATGGACTCAGGAAAAGTCACTGCAGATCCTTCTTATGACCTTCAGCATCTTTTTCAACCTCAGTACCCTCTCCCAGAACCAGGGAAGCCAGGAATGTACATAGTGTCTGTATATGAAATGTTTGCAGAGTATAAACTCCAGAGCTAGGACTGCTCTTGATGTTTTACCTAATTGATGTATTCTAAGTATTTGGCTTTTTGCCATTTTTGGTTTTGTTCTGTTGGGTTTTTTTTACCAATATGCTAATTGTCAATTTGCACTTAAGCACAATAACTTTTAAATTGCAAGCTGTTGTGCAATAACAGTAGAAATTCTGTGCTGGTTACTTTTTTTTTAAGTATAACTAGTGAATGAGACTCACACATTTGCAAATAATTGTACAGATTGACATTATATCATTCTCAGTGTTTGTGAAGAAAACATAAAGCTTAGCTGGCAACAACCTGCATGCAGCCACAGCTCCTAGGTTTTCTTGCTCAGCAACCCAAGGCTAGCAGGCCAGCAGAAGAATCAGTCTGCAGCATTTTTTCCTAGACAGAAAGTCATATAACACAGGCAGACTTGATATTTGGGCTCATCTTTTCCATGCACATAACTTCTGTACTCATCAAGAGAGATTTTCAGTACACGAGCACTGAAAATCAACATTTTTCAGTGCCTTCTTGGAGCTGATGCTCAAGTTATTTCTTGCATACAAAACAGATTTAAAAAAATCCCATTGCAGGAAGAGCTTGTTTAACAAAAGCTGTGTTTATCTCATCAGCTATGTAGCTCAGAAGGGATGGTTTGACAGAGCACATGGTGGGTTGAGGGGATTTTATTTTGGGCTAATCACAGTCTGAATGCCTGTAGGCAGCTGGAGAGCATTAGGTGTACCCCTGGGGAGCATATCCTACCAAAGCTCCATCAGGAAAGAAGCAGTGTGTCCAGTGTGGACACTGACAACATGAACACAGCACAGTAAGTACAGACCATCAGGAGTTTCTTTTCAACAGCACATTCCTGACCCAGGCTAACACTATGTGAGTGCATTTGCCAACAGGTGACTACAGAAAATACCAGCTAGAGAGGAGTGCCAAGGACAGACCTTGGATGCCAGCTGCAGCATGACCAAGCCTCTTTGCACCGAAGTGGCTGGTACAGAGCTCAGGTTGCTTTTTGCTTATTTGACAAGCCATATTTGAAATGTGATTTTCTAAGGATGTGCTACAGAGGATTGATGACAGCTGCAGCTGAGAGCTAAAGGATGTTTTCTGGTTCACAAAACATTTCCCCTGTGCCTTCAAATCTTCTTTAGTCTTTCTTCTTCCCTCCTCTATAGCCTACCCCAAGCTGTTTCCTACATCACAATTAACTTCAGTGAAGGAAATAAAATCAACAGTTCCAACAAACTGCTACAGCTGATAATAAAAAAAATAGAAATGACCACCAGGGATTGATTAAATTTTTCCTGCTTTACACCAGAGTGATACCAGGACAAGAGAGGGGTTTAAAATACTCACAGGAAACGGAAAAAATATCCATTAGACTGAGATGCACTTCACAGTCACAGCCAGATGAGATTTCCATTTGTGTATCAGCAATTCAGATTCTTCTTCCTAAGGAAAGAAATCGTATGCAAACAGTATTCTAATAGAAGACAAAGACTTTGATTTTGAGTCCACAAAAGAAAGACTTATTTCAGGTGATGGTTTCCACAGCAACTTTGAATTTTATCCCTCATGTGTCTGTCTAGTAAGGTCTTTCACAACATTTATGTATCATGAGATGCTCTGTTGATGGGAAATTACTAAGGAATTAATTTCTCAAGGAAAAAACCCCATAATTTTCTATATATTCACAGCTTCACAGACAGAGGAATGCACATACTCATAAAGATGTTGGCATATACCTGTACATTTACATTTTTGCTATCTATAGCACCATGAAAAGGGCAACCACTGTTATTTACACAAGAATGACAATGATAAAGAATCTGATAGTACGTGCATGTGATAAAGATCCAGCCCTGGAAGCAAGCACACCAAGGTATCATAGCTCTGCAGGCACTAACTTGTCTGATTAAGGAGGCAACCCTAAGAATACACTAATTGCTGTTATTCCATTCTAATATTCCTGATTTGAATATTTCAAGCAAGTTGAAGATGGAGGCAAGCAGCCAGCAGAGAGCTTTTCAGTAGTCAGCTCACTCATCTTTTTTACCACACGACACTCCTCTCACACAAGAGATGGAAGTGAATACATCAAGACATTTAGGTACTAAGCACCTTGCTCTGCATGTAGCCACTTGTTTTGCAAAGGAGAGGGAGTTGTATACTTCTGAGGTGACAAATATAACACAGAAAGAATTCCAGGGGGTTTGTTTGTGGTTTCTCTTTCATATACAAGAAGGGAAATGCAAAGTAGAGGCACAGATAGATACAAGCACTGCACTAAGGCATATAAACTCTGCTGGACTGTGGCAGCAGACAAAAATCAATCCAAAAAGCACTTACCTTTTGTTTGCTCAGCTGCACTTATTTTCAGCTGAGAGAATATAATGAGTGGAAATGAAATTTTCAGAGCTCAGTACAGAGTGATAAGATTAAAGTCAGAAGATCTAGAGATATATTATCAGTGTAAAATACCTTGATAGTGTAGAGTCCATGTTTACAGCATCCTATTTTTGTTAATGCAAAGCAAAATAGCTCTGTTAGTGAGTAAGCCTTATGTGGTGGGTTTACCTTGGCTGGTCAGTGTCTCACTGCCTCTACTCAGCATGACAAGTGGAGATTACTTAAAAATAGTTTGTAGACTGAGATAAGGACAGGGAGATAACTCACCAGTTCATGTCACAAGCCAAACAGACTTAACTTGAGGAAATTATCTTATTGACAATTAGTAAGAATAGGATAGTAAGAAATAAAACCAAAATGTAAAACACTTTCTCTCTCATCCCCTCATCTTCCCTCCCCATCCCTAGCAGTGCAGCTGGATGGGGAGCAGGGATTGGTGTCAGTTCATAACACATTGTCTCTGCCACTCCTTCCTCACACGCTTCCCCTCCTCCTCATAGGTCCTTCCCCCTGGGTACAGTCCCTCACAAACTGCTCCAGCATAGGCAATTTCCACAGGGTAGTCCTGCTCCTATGTGGGCTCCTTGCCACAGCCACAGCTCCTGCCTGCTCCAGCATGGACTTCTCCACAGGCTCAGTGTGTTTATCTGCTCTGGGATGGTCCTCTATAGGCTGCAGGGGACCAACCTAATTCATCATGGTCATCTTCATGTGCTGCAGGAGAATCTCAGCTCCAGTACCTAAAAAAGCACCTCTTTTCTCACCTTTCCACTGCCTTGGAAGAGACTGCAGAGGCTCCATCAGCATCAGTTATGGGCTGAGCTTTGGTGAGCAGTGGGTCTGTTTTGGAATCAGCTGGAACTGGCTCTGACAGGGGGCACAATCCCTGTTTTCTTCTCTCAGAAGCCACAACTACAGCCCCAAAACCTTACCATGTAAGCCAAATAGATCTTGTCATTCTTTAACTCTTCCTTTTTAAAAATTAGTTAATTTGGGGTCTAGAAACCCTGGCATTAGTCACAGAGGCACAGAATAGCTGAGGCTGGAAGGCAGCTCCAGAGATAAGCTAGTCCAAACCCCCTTCCCAGGCAGGGTCAGTTAGAGCAGGTCACTGAGGGTTGTGTCCAGGCTGGCTTTAAGTATCTCCATGGAGAGAGACTCCATGACATCCTGTAGGATACTACAGGTGCTCCAGCAGCAATTAAAATCTACAGTCTCACAAAACATTGCAGAACAAAATTACCCTCCCCTACCCTTCCCAAACACACATATATGTCCTCTGTGCTAGGAAACCAGCTGTCCCTCTCTGTCTTGCACAATAAACCTATTTCTGCACAATACGTTGCTAGATTTTTATTTTCTTTTTATAGTAACTGAGTTTCCAGAATTGCTCCAGTACTGACTAGTTCTTGAATCCTCATTTGGGAATTGATGGAATTATCACATGTAGAATAAACTATTTCAATCCTTCTCAGCAGCAAAAGATTATTCCTTATCTCTGGCTGCTCCAGAGTTTTCTACACCAGGCATCAGATTAGGTATTCTCAAGGTGTAGGAGCCTGCATCAGTGCTAGAGATCAACACAAAGCCCTCACAGACACATTAAGAGCAGGAATCAGTAGTCAAAACTAGACACCAATTCAGACTAGCCCCACTCGAAACAAGAAAATCCATGAGGCTTCTCTGGGTCCTGTGTGCTAAATTCTCTGCAAGTTCATCTGATGTAGTCAAAACCACCAGAAAACAGAGAGGAAATCTAGCAGCAGATGTAGAGCTACCTTGATAATAACAAGAAAGAGAATCTGGAGGAAGTGAAGCAAAACACCCCCTTATGCTGCTTGTTTCTGCTTTACTTGAGGGAAAGTTTTACTTTTTCAAATGCACAAAGGACTCTGCAGTTCTCTTTTCTCTGAAAATACCATTGTTTATATGTTTAATCCGGTAAAATTGCATCTACAGTGGAGCTCAGGCCACAATTTCTTTGTCATATACAGTGTTACTGTGTATGAGACAGACATGGGTACAGTCCTATTCAGAGAAAGCATGACATTTGTTATTGTGACTGAACTGAGGAAAATTTATTATAACCAAAATTGTCTCAAGAGCCTCCCTGATAAATGCCTGCTTACTTTTTCTAAGCTGGATGCCTGTTGTTGCTGTGAGTAGTAGAAGGCAGCACATAAACTGTGGAGGAAAAAAATTTAACTGGCCATGATGTTTTTGCATAATAATGTAAGACAGATGTTACCCAAGGACAAATAAAATGCTGCATATTACACTTTCGGACTGGTAGGTGTTCTTAGATTTGCAGGAGATAAAGCACAGGAGTGGTTTGTAGTCAAAAGCAACTAATTTTCTGTAATATATTGGCCGAGAAAAACAGATCAAGGAGACTTAAATATGTCTCTAAGGAGAAGTTCAGTGAAAAACACTAGAAAATTGCAAAACAAGTCACAATCTGAAACCTATTGTGCGTGTCCCCATCCAACCCTGCCTAAAGAAAAAAAAAAATTATTGAGAGGATCTGGCACCTACTAAAGCAACTGAGTAAAGCAATTGTATATAATGCCAAAAAAAAGAACTATATAATAAAGTATTTGGAGAAGATAAAAATCTATAACCTGAGGAAACTAGTGCACACATAAGAGCCTTGAGAAGTCAACTTTAAGGACATAAGGAGAAAAGTGGGTAATTGCTTAAAGAAAGACCATTAAGGGCACAAACACAAACTATCCCAGAACAGAAAAGTGATAGCAACTGTAGTAAAAGTCCTTGGTTAAATCATGAGCTCCAGCACACGAAAGTTGCATACAGATTGTGTATCCAAGTCAAATAGTTGAGGACATGTTAACATCAACAAAAAAAAAAGACTGCAAAAGCAGGAAGACCAAGTCACAGAGACATCAAATCCATCAGGACAATATTCCAAGGGTGTCATAGTTATTACTGGAGAACCAAAGAAAGTATTATTTTCTCATCAGAGGAGAAAAGCTTTGACAAATATTGCCAAGCAGGCAAGACCAAAAAATACAGTTGAAAGAAATACCAACTTAGGAATCCAAGGTTTTCACTAAACTGGCAACCCAGGCCTCAAGGAGGCAGCACTGTCCAGTAGGATGGATCTAGTTGGCACATGGGACCTCTGTTCCCCTTGGAAGGAAATAAAACTAATACAGTGACCCTCCTTTTTTTCTTAACAGAAGCAGCTCTAATGCATGGGCCTGGCTGACTCACCCCTGCACAGACCTTCAGCTACATCCTGAGCTGCCTGGCCCTCAAGTTCCACAGCCCCAGACCTGTTGTGCAAGGGCAACTGGGAAGGTGAGGGGGGCTGGGAGGGGATTCACCTGCCTCCCCGAGCAGGGACCTGTTTCCATTCCCCCCCATCTCTTAGGTCATGGTGGCAAGAGGGGAGGGGGATCCTCTGGACTCCTCGGCGAGTGACCACTGGTGTGTTTACANAGCTCTAATGCATGGGCCTGGCTGACTCACCCCTGCACAGACCTTCAGCTACATCCTGAGCTGCCTGGCCCTCAAGTTCCACAGCCCCAGACCTGTTGTGCAAGGGCAACTGGGAAGGTGAGGGGGGCTGGGAGGGGATTCACCTGCCTCCCCGAGCAGGGACCTGTTTCCATTCCCCCCCATCTCTTAGGTCATGGTGGCAAGAGGGGAGGGGGATCCTCTGGACTCCTCGGCGAGTGACCACTGGTGTGTTTACACCTCGTTTAGCTATGCAAGTAGCTCACAGCAACACCCATCTTCTTTTAGTAACTCTCTTGCAATGATTATTAAACAGTCACCATTTTCCTAGTGATTTTGACAAGGCCGCAGAAGAATATGTGGTGGGTTTCAGTCTAAAACACTTGCCTTGCTTAAATTTGCTTTTGGGGCTCCCCAGGGAGGTTGTGGAGTCTCATTCTCTGGAGACATTCCAGACCTGCCTGGATCTGTTCCTGGGTGACTTGGTCTAGGTGATCCTGTTCTGGCAGGGGGGTTGGACTAGATGATCTTCTAGCTCCCTTCCAACCCCTAACATTCTGTGTAAAATAACTATAAGATCACACAATCACAGAATGTTAGGGGTTGGATCAACAAAAGTGTTCTTGCAATTAAGGAATAAAAAAAGGATAATAAATATAAAAACATCCTCAAGTTGGTGATTTTCCAGACCAAATTCCTACAAGAGACAAAATACAGAATTTGGGTTATTCTTTGGATTGCACCAAGATTGCTGTCCCATACAAAACCACAATGATGGAAAATATATAAGCGATTTTCTTTTCATTCTCAGAATACTCAATAAATCAACTGCAAAATTAAACCCAGGTAGGAGATGGTCACTTTCTCAGCAGCCAGCCCAGAAGGCAGCTCAGGCAGGACCTAGCAGCTATCAGCCCCTTCAGGCAGCTCTCAGGCAGGGCTCAGTAGCTGGGCACTACTGCACACTGATCCCAGGTTCTGGGAGGAAGGGAGTTAGAAGAGACAGATCTGGTTTTAAGCCAAGCTCAAGCCTTTCTGACAGAAGAGATAAATGTCTGAGCCACTGGAGCAGAAGGCCTTTCCCACCTTTCCCTCTGTACACCTAGCCAGAAGCTGACCCCTCCACCCCACAAATGGCAAGAAGAGGAGGAAGAAAAACACTAAATCCCATGGGTTGAGATAAGGAGAATTTAATACAACAACACAAAAGAAGTAACAACAACAACTCAAGTAATAGCAATGGAACAATAAACAAAACAAGTGATATAGAACAAATCCAGTGAAGGAGGTTGCCCTGAGACAATCCTTCACATTGCCCAGCCTGGCCCCTGCCCTTATATAGTGGGCATGGCATCAGTATGGTATTGAATAATCCATTGGCTGGTTCAGCTGCCTATCCTGGTAAAAATTAACCATATCCTATCCAAACCCAGTTGACCCTCACTCCCCTTGTTTGTGTGTCTCACGGGGTGTGCCTTATGGCTTTTAGCCCTTTGGTGTGCAGCTCATAAGACCAAGAAACATGACACACCACTGCTCTTTGGTGATGCAAGGCAGAGAGGAAACCATCACAGCCTAGTTTTCCACCCTGAAGAGTGCAGAGAGCTTCCAATATAAGAAAAACCTGCCCTTCACCAGTCACTATCAGCAAACAAGGTACCTAATGACAGGCAGTGTGAACGGAAAAAGTAATTAATCAGACTATTAAGTATTAAGCTGCAATGACCCAACATCATGCTTGCTCTCCTAGTCTTGTTCTCCTCTGTCAACCCCCTTCCTCTAGTCTCTCCTATTTTCCTCTCTCTGGTTCCATAAAAAAAACATTTAACTCACAGATCCTCTATGTCTTACCCTACACACTATCTCCTTTCTTAGCATATGCACGGGCCCACTTTTTGGTTAATCCCATTTTCCTCCTTTCCAAGATGATACTAGCAGAGCTGACAGGCCCACTAGAATAGTTACCACCTGTTGGCAGCTTGGATAGGTACTCCCTGTGGTCAAAAGCTCTGGTGAATTGCAGACAGATAAAAAAAAGAAGTGAACTCTTTATCTGGAACTATATACCACTTGTGCCAGTATTATAACACATACAAAAGATGAGCAGAAAATTAACTGAGCTTGTTCAATTATTACGTTCTGCCTAGAAGTGTTATTCATGTCCCAGCTTTTCTTACAATCCCCCCCACTAGCCACATTATTCTCTTTGGTCTAATAAGTTTTATTACTCATACACAATGAGTTTGAAAAGCACAAGGGCCAGTGTTATTGAAGAAGGAAGATACAGCAATTAGGCAGCTGAGGCCTTTTAGAGCTTCAAACGTGTGGGTTTGCTTGTGCTGTGGGTTGATAAGTCAAGCTTTTTGTTGGCAGTAAACAGGTGATGATCAAAGCCCAACCAGACTACAGTTCTGTACACTAATAGTCTGAGAGGTCACAGCAGGGTTTGCTCTTGAAATAATAAATCAGGCAAACCATAGCCCACATGGCTGTTAAGAGCTGTGGAACTGCCAGAAGAGCCCATTTCACTGAGTACCTGCAGCACAAAAGGACCTCTCTCATTGCCAGAGCTCCTTGTTTCAGCACATCAAACAGACTCCTGAGAAATTCTAGGAAATGCTGACATTCTGCAGGTGTCTGGACCAATTCCACCAAATACAATTTAAGGGGGAAAATAAAATCACGAGCACAGAAGCCATACTTTTCAGCCAGGGTTAATTATCACAGTAATATTTCTCCAGAGGGTTTTACCCTCCATACTATCATCTCCCTGTCTCTCTACATTAGGTCTTACTCTTAACATTTCACTTGGTACAAAGGAATTATGAAAAGTTCTGGCTTTATACCTTAAAAATCACAACACACGTGCACTGTGATAGCTGAAAGCAGGCTGCTCCACAACCTAAGTCTTCATTTTGACAGCCATGTGTATGGCTACAATGGTCCAGCTTTTGAATAAGAGAATAATAAATACTAAATTGTTTTAATTGTCCACAGGAGCAATCCATGCTCACTTGTCACACTGAGCAACACCAGCCTAGAAGCCTACTTTTAGACTCAACTGGCCAGTTCCCTAAGAAATGAGAGATATTTTGCCCAATTTCAAAGGCTTCCAGCCACAACTGACTGACTCCTTGACAGCACTGACTATGAAAGGTTGCAGCTGACAGGGAGAACAAAAAAAGATGCTGGATCATGCCCACCATGCACTGCCAGTCGTGGGCCAGCAGAACTGTGAAACCTCTTTCTGAGACTAAGACACTGCTGTGGATTTCACTAGAGCTAGAAAACACTCTTCCTAGATACCACTTACCACTTCTGTTCTCAGTAAAACCATGCTGTGATCTCAGCTTCTCAGAAACTGGTCAGTAAACATTTACACAAATACCTACAGAATCATTTAGGTAAATACTTGAATATTTGCATGTTTACTTTAAAATTAATCTTATAAAATTTCCTGTTGTTATTTCTCATTTCCATATCAAGTACAGTTTCAATTGACTTTTTTCTTCCATTGTCAATGTAAGCAGAAAGTTTAATTGAAAAAAATACATTAAAAAAAATTTAAAAGCCCTAAGATGACAAATACCAGATTGTTGTCTGCCACATGTAACAATTTACACCAAAAAAAAAACCCCAAAACTGAAACCCAACCCTCTTTTATTTCTGCTAGATGCAGTTCTTTGACTTTCTATGTTTTGGGCTCCCCAGTGTCACTTCCTGGTTTCCAATGCAAATTGCAAAAAGAGTCCAGTTGCTAAAAACATAAAAATGTGCTCCATGTTCACCAGCAGTCTATCACTCTGGCACAGAAATACCTCAATTGTTGATTTGAGGAAAGACAGCACAAAGCTGAGAGTCCACTTTAAAGCAAAATTTAGATAGGTATTTCCTCACCTCTGTCTTTAAAAGTTATAAATGTTTCAAGAACTATACTGATGTTTAGAGAAAGAGAGAAATAATGTACTAAGCTGGCTGCTCTCTCCCACCTTCTTCCACTCAGGAAAGACAAAGAATTTGTGGGGCAGTTTTGAGTGTTCTGCTGTGCAGTAAGGTCTGAGATCTTAGTTGAAGTGCACAGACCCTTTTCTTAAGGCTGGGCTGATATTAAACTGTTTTTGGCTATGCTGTTAATAGTTCCTTCTTGGATTGTAGTTCTGATAGATACTCTCTGAGAAGTCAGAAGGCTTGACATCTTCTGTTTTGCCTCCTGATGGCGTGGAGCTGAAGTTTTTAGCCTGCAATATAAAGAAAGCCATGTATTGTTATATGACATTTTCTCATTCTGTGGAGCCATCATACCTAGAGTCAGAACAAAACAAAGCAAAAAGACCAGAAGAAACACATTAAGTAACATTACTTTTGCCAAAGAACTGTGAAGTTATTTCTCTAAGCTCTGTGAGCAAAGGGCTAGCACACAGAGGGAAAAACCTGAACTGATGGAGAGGCAGCAATCACCTTCACAAAGCCTACACAGAGCAGCTTTTGGATTTTTTTTTTTCTTAATGTGATTGAAAACAAGTTTTGAAATGTTGGTATTTTCAGGAAAATAGATGATAATGAACAACACTGCCTTCTCTGAAAAGAACCCAACAGGCAGGCCACAGGCAATCCCATTTAGACACCTAAAATTACTGGAAGCTTTTGACTTTGATCTCTGCAACTCCCACTCCTGTCAGTCAAACTGTCCCGAATGCCATAGAAAAGCATATATAGAAATTAATCATTCTAACTTTACAGAACTGTTTGATTAGTTTGCAACAAACAAAGCACATGACCATTAATTGAACCGTGAGCAGCAAAAAAAAAAATAACTGAAATAATTGCTCTTGCACTGTGCATTAAATGAGGCAGAAGCCCTAAGGAAATAGCAGCATTTTATCATGCTGTTAAATATATATCATAACACACTGGAACCTGACAGGAAGTAAAAGTTGCAGTGGCAAATATATCACTGCTGTTTCCTAGCTTTTGAGTGTTTGAATTGAAACTTAAAAAAAAAATAAAAGTTTCAAAGCTGTGTTTGTCTCTTATAGAGCCTAAGGAAGTGCATCCTTATCTCTCCTTGTAAAATGCATGTTTGTTTTCATCTGCTCTTTGATGGGCCAATACATATTCTTAAGCAAAAGATCAGAGCTGAGGTTACTCTGAAGTAGAAATGTGAAAACACTAACTTTTGAGAGACTTAAAATTCAGCTTAACCATTGGTATTGTAAGTTTATAGCATTCATAGGGAGGAAATGCACTCCTTCACTCTTGATTGAGTGCTAAAGCAATTACTCAGATATTCTGAATATACATGAAGCTAGAGCCAAGCAAAGAGCAGACACCCTCCCAGATATACTGTTCCTCGTTCTCCACTCCAGGCAAACACAGGGATAAATGGGAGTTTTCAGAGCAGACACACTGCAATGAAATGACTTTTAGTGAAGAATACAGACAAAACTGACACAAAGCACACACACAAAACCACCCACTTACTGCAGATGGTCCTGCTGGCCTGTGTGTCAACTGATGCTGATAAGCTGAAAGTAGAATGTCAGGAAATTTAAATGGTTTGATGGGGCAAGGTGGACAGCTGTTATGTCTAGAGCTCTCCTCTAGCTGCCCTCAACTGTTAAAAGGTTTTCTTCAAAATATAGTTCTTTTTCATGGCTTTCAAACTCACTATTGTTTTATTTTTCCCTTTGATTAAACTTTTGTTCACCCTGGGAGACATGACTGAACTGACTCAGGTGCATTTTTCCTCAGTTCTGTGGGCATTTGCTGGGCCAAAGAACTTGTCTGACCACATTTTCTCATCTCCTCACTTGTTCCAGAGAAGCACATCACCTTGTAACAGGGACAGGCTTCCAACAAAGTGCTGCAAGCACTGGTCAGTGCTGCCACTGCTGATGACAACTGCCCTTCTGCTTTCTTCTCCCATCTTTCTGCTTTCCTCACCCTTTCTCTGCTCTTCTAGTGCACACCTGCCCTCACTGTTGCCTCTTTCCAACTGTCTTGCACCCCATTTGTTCAAACCTCATTCATGAAGTACATCTGCAGTGTTATATGCCCTATACAGGAGGAATAATCTGAAATATATTGGGCCCGAAGAGGAAACCCAGACAAGTAGTAAAGCTAGAGCAGCACCAAGGCAACAGAGGGGAGTAAATTAGGCCCTCTGATTCTTTGCAAGTTCCCCCCCTTTTACAGTTCACTCACCTCTCTATATTACCTTCTCCCAGTGCTTCATCTCTCCTGAAAACACTCTTGTCTTCAGCATCCTATTCTCTCTTCCTCCCATTTTAAGAGTCTGCTGGGCTTCTACTCATTCATGCCCCACCTCAGCTGTCTTACCCAACTCCAGCCATTGTCTGAATTCTCAGTATCAAATTATTCAGTATGAGCCTGACCCAATGTCAATGAAATGTATACAGCCTGAGAAACTACCTCAGAGGGATATACATTTGGCCTGTTCTTACACTTGCTCAAGGGAAACCTCATGACTGCTGATGGAAACAAGGTTTCCATGTTTGTGTCCTGCCATCAGACTAGTTTGTGAATTTTCTTATGTATAGAATTTTATGTTGGTCAATGCAGAACAATCAAATTAATTCTGAAAACTCAAAACATAACCTGTTTTCAGAAATAATCCTTTTCATTCTGGATGACTCTCTGCCATATGTATAATGCATGTATATAATAATAACTGTGCCTTTACAAAACTCTGTACTTCTTTTAAAGTTCCACTCCTTATTTTATTAGGATTTTTCCAAAAGGACAGTGCATCACATATGGACATTTTCCTCAGTCCTTGCCTCCCACCTCACTCTCAGCACTGAAGTACATGTCCTTGTACCTTCATATAGTCAGTAATGGAATTCTAATACACTTCAGACTCATCAAATGACTTACCTCTGCACCTGAAAATCACACATGAAGTCACCCAAATGACAGCAGCAACACTTGCAGATCCTCCTATCAGAAGATACGAAAGACTGGAAGCATCTGAGAGATGAGAAAAGGAAGCTACTTAGAGCCAGATGTCAGTATCCATTGGCTACTTGATGTTACTACCTACCCTAACCAGAGGGGAAAGCTAATCCTCTACCCTCGCAGCTGAGAGACACAGATGAGATGTCTGGATGCCAACCAGCAATAGAAAGCTGCCTCACGTGCCCAGTCAGTTGTGTGTACAAACACACTTTGATTTTCAACATATCTGTCTGCACAATCCCTTTTTCTTTGAATTATATTAGCCCTGCAACAGCAGAACTGACCAACCATCCCTGCAAAATGCTGTTATTAATGACTGGTCTATGCTAATTTATGTCCTTCATGCCTCTACTGCTATATTTTGGTGATATGAGCACTTACTTAGCTGTTATATAAATCATACTGACTAGACTTAACAGCACAGCCAGCAGAGAAGCTGAATTTTACCCTTTACTACCTTTGGCCCTGGGAAAGATCACTTGAAAGTCACAGATAGACATTTTCCAAGGAATTTTACTCTAGACCACCACCTCTGTGGGAAGCTGGACAAAATTCAATTTCAGGGGTTCAAAGCTTCATATCAAAAATTAGTGAGCTGTATCACAGTAGCTGCTGAAAGCAAGTTTTCTGTGGTCAGTGATTAAAAAGATTACTGTAGCAGTGTATCAGATTTGTGTGGCAAGGTTTTGGTGGAGGGGGTGCTTCCAGGGGTGGCTTCTGTGAGGAGATGGCAGAAGATGTCATGATGTCCAATAGAGCCAATGCCAGCCATCTCCAAGCCAGACCCACTGCTAGCCAAGGCTAGGGCAATCAGCAATGGAGGCAGAACTTCTATGTTAGTATATTTAAGTAAGGCTAAAAACTGCTGTGCATGTGAGACTAAAAGCCCTGCAGACACCGAGGTCAGTGAAGGAGGGACAGGAGGTGCTCCACATGCCAGAGCAGAGATTCCCCTGCAGCCTGTATTGAAGACCATGATGATGCAGGCTGTCCCCCTGCAGCCCATGGGGGTCCACACCAGAGTGGGTGCAACCTGAAGAAAGCTGTGACCCACTGGAGAGCCCCCCATGCTGCAGCAGGCTCCTGGCAGGACCTTTCAACCTGTTGAGAGGAGCTCATGCTGGAGCAGGTTTTCTGGCAGGACCAGTGGCCCTGTGGGAGACCCACACTGGAGCAGTTGGTGAAGAACTGTAGCCCATGGGAAGGACTTATATTGGAGAAGTTAATGAAGGAGTCTTTCCCATGCTGGAGCATGAGGAGGAAGAAGCTGCAGAGACCAAGTGTTATGAACTGACCACAACAGCCTTTCCCCTGTGCCATTTGAAGGAGTAGGGAGAGAAACTGGGAGTGAAGCTTAGCCCAGGAAGAGGGAGGTGTGAGGGGAAGGTGCTTTTAGATTCCTTCTTATTTCTCACTATCCTAATGGATTTGATTTGCAATAAACTAATCTCCCCAGAGTCAGTTTTGCCCATGACATTAATTGGTGAGTAATTTCCCTGTCCTTATTCTTGACCCATGAGATTTTCATTGTATTTTTCTCCTCTTGTCTTGCTGAGGAGTGGGAGCAATAGAGCAGCTTGGATGGGGTCCCCAAAGCCAGTCAACCCATCAAATGCAGAATGAGGAACACT
Organism: Ceyx cyanopectus; assembly: GCA_013401355.1. Lineage (NCBI taxonomy): Eukaryota > Metazoa > Chordata > Aves > Coraciiformes > Alcedinidae > Ceyx > Ceyx cyanopectus. Next base: position 70,888 of record VYZU01028629.1, read on the forward strand.
TGCAAAACAGAACAGGGATAGAAAGAAGCATGCACTGGAAGTTGCTCCATACAATGCCAACATTCATTCGTTTTCAATTTACTGCTTCAAAATTATTCAACATGCACTAGAACTTTGTCTTATAACCCCACAATCTGCAGAGTCCTGCCATTCCATGGGAACAGCTGCACAGAAAAGCACACAGCCCAAGAATGTGATGAAGAGCTACTACAGAACATTACTTACATGACAGGTCTAGGGATAGAGTCAGGTTTGTAGCTGGGTGGGTAACCAGGCAGGTGACAGTGGAAAATGAGCTGTTGACCCAGCCTATGTAGCTCACTCTGGTCACTGTTCCATTGGGGTGATGAACTTCTTCCTCAGAGCTGTGATTACTTGCAGGCACCCAGGAGATGTCAGCAGCTGGCTTGCTAGCAGATGCTTGGCAGGCAGCCACCCTGTTCTTGTCATAGGTCAGAGTCACTGTAGGAGGAACTACAGAAGAATTAAAAACCAGATCACAACCACTATTTACAGTTCAGTATAAAATCACCAACTAAGAAACAGAAAAAAAAAAAAGTGGCATTTTTAGTTTGTGTGAATTTTAAAATAATTTGGAATACTAACACCAAAATTCTTTAAGGGAAAACAAAATGCATCCAAAAGTCCAAGGTGAATATCTCAAAAAGTAGCTAGCTGCATCCCAAGGCACTGCTTCCTCATGTTTGATAACAGGTGACTCCAGCAGTAACAGAGAAAGATGGGATGACAGAGAGGGGTTCTAAATGAAGATTTAGAAGTATGGCAGAGCACATATTGAGGAAGACACAACTCACTGATGCTCCACCTAAAATATTTAGGAGATTGGGTAGGTTGAATCAATAATTTGACAGTAGATATATTAGAGAGGATCAGACAAAACTGTTCTGTCTAAAGTCTGACAACTCATATTCTGTATTTGAAAAAACAGGTAAAGGCCTGGACAATACCCTAAGCCATTATCAGAAAGGCAAGAGCCTGCAGGGAAGAACAACAACTACACAACAACAACAACAAAAAATCAAGTTACATAAATTAATAATAGCTATTTTAGAATTCAAAGATTAATTTCCTATAAGCCATCTGAGTATTACAAAAAATTAATATGCCCAGAACACAAAAGCTTAGTGGAAAAAGATTAATTGATATATTATATTTCCTTTTTTTTTTTTTTTTTGTCCCTGCTTAGGTAGAAAATAGACTAATTTCCTTTTTATTTTAGTGATGCAGTCTTATTGACACTTTCAGTATTTCTAGAGAAGTCAAATATTTCCAGTGTCCTGAAAGTTTTGCTTCCTTCCTATTCAGCTCTTACCCAGACAAACACATATTGATTTCATAATGAATTTTGGTTAAGCACCCTTTTTCTCAGCTTATATTGGCAGTATTTATTTGATATCTTCTGTTTGTATTAACCAAGAGTTTATAATCCTCATTGTGTGAGCATTCACACAATATTCAAACTATATGTTACACTCAAAGAACTCTCAAAAACTAGGCAGTTTTTTTGGGATTTGTGCATTTTAAAACCTCCCCTGTTCTGTTAAAAAAACACACACACACACACACACACATTATTTCTTCATAGAACAGCTATTGCATAACTCTTCATGCTTTTTCCTCTCTCCAAATAGCCAGGCTAAATCAGCCTCTTTATTTTCAATTTCAGTATGCATCCAAGATTGATTTACCAGATCATTTTTATCTATGTGCACATGCACACACACACAGTCTAAGAACAGTCACAAAACACATCTTACCTATCACAGTCAGAGAAGAGAAAAAAATAAAATTTCCTGCACTGCTGGCAATTTCACAGGTATAATTTCCCTCATCACCAAGGTGCACGGGGTAAATACGAAGAGCAGGGTCACTGACAGGTGAATATTTCCACATAACCCTCTGGCTGCAGTTTAACTTCCTTGTCTCATTGTGATCACTTCTGTAGGCCAATATGCAGCAAGTGCTGCATGTTCTCTTCCATGTCACCAACAGTAGAAAAGACACCTTGGAGATGTAAGGGCAACTCAACACAGCCTCGTGGCCAGCCTCCACACTCACCATGTTGTAAGCTACATAAGAAGAAAAAAAAGAGATGAGAAATTAAGCTAGAGCCATTGTCAAAGCATAGGGAATTCTTTATCACAATGAAAAGTTTCTACTTCCTTCACTGGCAGCCCTGGGGACACGTTGCTTTGTGCAGACACACGCAGAAGTAGTATTCAATTTCCAGGTCTAGCTTCCTGCTGTCACTCTTTGAAGTTGAAAATGAGGTGGAGATCATGCCTTCCTGCTCTGCAGGTATGTGATGCATGCTGATGAGCTGCAACACCTCCATCTTTTTTTTGTGCAACAGATTTCTATCACTCTAATATGGGCTTTGAAAAGCTGATGAGGAGGGCAAGATCCACCCTTATCTGAAATGAAACTATTTTTTTCCAAAAATAGCTGTATTTATGAATTAGGTACCTTAGTTAAAGTGGAAGTAAAATGGGATGGCAGTGGAACACCCACCTGGAACAAAGTTTAAAACCCAAGATCACTTGGAGCAATAGTTCAAAAGGCATATTTAGTAAGGAGCATATGTAGATCCCTTTTCTACCAGAAATCATAGCTCTTCTGGCATTGTCCCAGATGAACAGGAGTTGTCTCTTCAGATGAGCTGTGTAGAATTCCTATCAAATACATCACCCTGTGCCATTCTGCAAGGTGCATGATTATTTTGACAGCTGAGGTGACATCAGTCTTTGCATTCACATCAAACAATAAGTAAAATTTCCCCTAGTGTACTGCAAAGTTTCAGTGTGCCAGTGAGTTGGAAATGGAGTATAAAAGAGCACTGAGTGTAGCTTTGGATCTTTCTCACTTACCTGGCCCTTCAATGAGATTGATTAGTAGGAAAAGGAGTGCAGTCAGAACTGCTTGTGTCTGAGCCATCTGCATCAGGAGTGAGCACTGCAGGAAGAGAAGACAAAGAAAATGGCATGAGGTCACAAGCTGTTGTGCAAATCCCTTCAAGAACACCCCACATTAAAACATCTCTTTCCTTTGCAAAGAGTTCTAAACAAGACCCCATGTCAAGTACTAATCTTTTACTGAAGAAAATAAAGTAAAAGGGTTTTTGAAAATAAAAAGCTACTACTGTTTACAAAAAAAAAAAAAAAAAAAAAAAAANAAAAAAAGAAAAAGAAAGAAAAAAGGTTTTTAAAATCCAGGATATCTGATAAAATTTTACAGCCATCTCTAGCTGCTTGCTATTCATGGCCAGCCAGCTAGCACAGATAGCTGCAGACCTCTTACTGCCACTTCAGAGACTCACCTGCCCAAGATAATTAGAAGAAAAAAAAAAAGGTTTTACAAGAGCAAACACGCACACATTACAACTCTTTCTGAAAAAATCAAGGTAGCAGCATGTATAAGAAAAGTCAGGATTCAGACTTCATCAACTATTTGACAAAGAAATTATTCCTAATCCTTGCATGCTTTTAATTTCCTAAAGGGCAATTCCACTTCTGTACTAGAACAAAAAGGGGAACATTTTTGCACATCTGTTTTGTACAACATTTTGNTTTTAATATTCTACAGCTATAAATAATTTTTTAACAAACTATGCCTTATAAATTGCTAGCTCCTGATCTGGCAAACAAGCAGCAGTTCATGAATAAGATCAGGACAGCACTGTCATCCCAACACATTGTTTCTCATTCACATATGAAAAACCAGAACTCCACATTATCCAAAAGCTTTCCAATCAAAAAATATATAGTTCTCCATGGAGAGTTTTGATGAAAAACCTTTCAACTGTTGCTTGAACATGAATTTGGCTAAGAATATCATTGATACTTTCCTACAGTTTGATAACATATTTAAGTGACCCCACTTTGGCAAAGTAAACTTGCACTGTGCTGTGCAATATACATACACACTCCCACAGTCAATTTGTCAGCCTCTTCTCTCCAGATGTTAAGGACTGCAGCCAATTGCAGGCTCTGACTGGTTCTGTCACAGCAGAAAGGTCCACAACCAGTGCTCTGCTCTGCTCCCAGGCAGCTGGGGCATAAAGACAAGGTCTTGGAGTGCATGGCAGTTTCCACAACACTACAGCAGCCACATCCTCACTGTATTTTTTCTGATGCTGCTGTCACAAATCAGCGGTCACACTGTTCTCTTGAGGCTGCCTAGAGCCTGCCCATAAAGCTATCTCGTTTTCCATCACTCACCTCTGCATACCCTCAAATTGTCTTCTTGGTAGCACTTTTGTCATTCTCTCCTTTGTGCCTGCATTTGTATCTCTTTAATCATTTACGTGCTGAACCAGTCACCCGCAGCTAGATGTGACTAGAAAATAGTGTTTCCATCCCATGGGAAATACCAGTATGTTCTTTTCATTCCCCAGTCAAAACCCAACATGCACCAGACAGGCAAATAGTTCTGTGCAATGCTTGATTAAGAAATATCATATGTGTTGCAACAGGATTTTTCTTCTGGGCTTTTAGATCATGCACTGTTCACACCCGTGTTTAAGCACAACCATGCTTCTCAGGATGTGCTGAGAGGAGGAGAAAAGGGGTCCAGGGTTCACAGTGCACACAGAACCCCGAGTCCTCCTCTACTATGAATTCCTCTAAGGCTTCAATGATGTAGCATTCCAAATCTCATTTTAAATGTAAAATGTATCAAGTGAGGACATCTGGTGCACAGAAGAGAAACCAGAACAGGGCCACACTTGTGCCACAGAAAGAAGAAAATGCTGCCCTATTTGTGAGCTGAGTGCAAGAGGCAACAGCATTTTCTTTTCTTTCTGTTCAGTCAACAGCCTGATGGCTTTCCTCACAGTTCTGACAAAGCACTGATGTACCTGGATGAAAAGCTTTCATTGCAACCTGGTAACAATGCCAATGCAACCTCATTGAGCAGGATTCTGCTACTAACATGCAACAGGCAACTTAATTCTTACATTCAAAAACTCTCAAATTCAATTCTTGTTCACTTATGATCTTTGCCACAATTGAAATATTTTGCTTTGTTTCATGTTCTTCAGGTCTGTCAAAAAGTTTGGGTTGCCCTTTTTTCCCCCCCAGTTTGGATAAATTATGCATGCAAAAGCTGCAAACAAAAAGTTTGAAAAACACTTTTTGAACCAAAAAGTTTAAAAAAAAGCTTTGTGACCAGAATGATGTACTGAATTTGACCCAATTGCAATTAATTTTTCAGTCCCTTTCAAAAGAAAAGAAAGCCCTTCACAATGTATATCAGCAAATTCAGTATTCACCAATCTCGATCTATAAATATTCATAAACAGAATATTGTCATATTGGAATTTGTCCCAGAGAAGTAATCTTAAAAAAAAAATTATAATACAAGTCTCATATATATGGGGTTTATTTGCTCAAAAGAACAGGCATTAATGATTAAAAATGGGGCCTTACAGAAAGAACAGAGTATATTACTGTGTTTAAATATTCATGTACGAAACACAGAATTTATCCTGCAATTTTTAAGGTTCACTATCCTTGAATACTTGACTTGTGCCTGTCAGCGAGAAGAAAGTCTCCAAGTAAAACCCAAGAAAGGGGAAACCCAGCACAGCTAAATCAAAATGACTTAAAAGTAGCAAATGAATATTTGGCTACTTACGAGGTGGCTCTTGCAGAGATGTATCTGCAGCTACCCTCCCACTGTGTCCTCACAAAAGGCCTAAATATAGTTGCAAACTACCTCAGTTTAGGACCACTCACCTCAGATAGCCCTTGTTTTCCACTGTACATAAACACCCTTTCTTATGATTAACACCTGTAGCTTTGCATCACACAGTGGTTTAGAAAAACTCCACAGTGGTTTCCAGTCAGACTTTTCTTCATTGTTGCAGCTTCTTAGCAGCACTTCTGGCAGATTTTAAGCTCGATGTGATGCAGAAGGGTAGAGTTACCAGGAGAAGCCCAGTCCTATGGCACATCCTCAGTCAGATTTGTGCTACCTCAAGTACCTTCCCTTCTTGTACACCAGTGGTCTGCAGATGGAAGATGTGACATGAAGCCAGGTCAGCTCCCACATCTGTTGATGCTGTCACAGGACTGTGGGCATTGCTGGCAAAAGGTCTGCATTTTCTCCACCTTCACAGAGTGGTTTAAAATGCAGCCCAGAGTAGAAGCTCCTGAGGACAGGGTAACTGAGCAATGCCTGCTCCAGGCTGGGAGAACACCCGCATCAGGACTTTAGGCTCCTTATTCCATGTCCTAGGGTACCATGTGAAAAGCTGAGTGAGACAAGTGACTGCAAAACAAGCAAGAGAGAGAAATGATGCAAAAATGTCAGCTAGTGTGAAGTGTACAGCAGGAGTCTGTAAGAAGCAGACTCAGGAAGCCTCATGCTTCCCACCACAAGGCCTTTGTTTCATGCATTCATGCCACAGACCACAGCTGTTTCCCACCCTGTGCTCTCAAGCCTTTACAAGCCACAGTGCAAGACTATGGACCCACTTAAAATACATGTACATCACCTCAATTTGCTGGAAGTATCTGTACTGCAGCTGTCTCTATGTGTGTATATTGCTATGCATCTAGATAAAAATCAACATATAGAGACAAAACATTATGCACACACTTTTAAAGCTGTTGCATTTAAGAGACAAGGTGTCCAGGGATGCTCAGCTAATGAGGTTGTGTCACTGATTATATACTATTTTCCATATAAATCTTATTAAAGGGATCCTGGCTGAATGCATACTTGGACAGTTAGCTTGAAAATCAATTTTCATTGAAAAAGGCATTTTCACCTGGAAGTTTTGGACTCGCAGTCTCTACTTTAGGTTGTAGAAATATGTATTTCACTATCTACTCAAACTTACCTTTTCCTGTTCACCCAGGGCTGTTTTGAGCTGGCTACCAAAAGGACTTTTGGTCTCTCCTGTATAATAAGCAGACAGCATTGACCTATCAAAGAATAAGAAATGATCAGCTCCTGAAAGAAACCCTATCTCAGGCTACACTGTTATCAAAGACAGGGAGAGGTCATCCTGACTTGTTGAAGAGATTTTTATCTGGGAAAATCACTTTTTTATAACTGAAGGGCACTTACAGAATGCCTACAGTCTTTATGTGTACTCAGTAACAGTATGTACCTTTATAATAATTGTTCTTAACAGACAGAATGTAGAGGCATTTTAGAGACTGTAGTTCCAGCAAGTGTGTTCATGTCCCCAGTTACCATGGATATACACTCACACTCCCTCCCTTGATATAAAGTGTCTGTCTGGTGTCTTATTACTTACAATTCTCCTGCAAGCACCTTGTATTTACAGCCTTTCATCTCAAGCACACATTTTCACATTAGTTGTAAAGCAAACTATTTGGAAACTGCTTCTGTAGTTACACATAACACAGAATACTGAACTTTGAAGAGTTAAAAGTCCCTTCAAGCTCAAAAGACTTTTTCCTCCATCTTCTACTGCATCACAACAACAAAATTCTTCTTCTCTTTCCAGCTATTCCTTATAGTTGCCAGGAGGTGGAAACATAGCTACACCAACCTACAAGAGAAGCATCATGCTGATGTGCAATTGTAAAGCACGTTGCCTGCTGAAGAGCAGTGCTAAAAATATCTGCAGTCTAAATTGGCTCAGTGGAGCCCAAAACACAGGATCATACCATGCTCTTCTTGCCCCTCCCTACCCCACCCCCACCTAGCAAAATATCTTTACTCCTTGTTGCTGCTTCTCAGCATCAAGTATGCCCTTTAAGCAGCTTGTTCTGTCAGATGTGACATACATGTTTATTTGAACAAGAATCCAAAATCAGGCTGCAACTGCTGGAAAGGCTCACAAAGCAGCAGCAATTGCAGCCTTTCAGAGCTGATAAACAATCAGATACCTGGCAAAGTCATGAGGAGATCAATGATCACTTGAATAATGTATTTGGAAGATACATGTCTGCTTTGACATTCAAATTATAAACATGACCAAGTACAAGAAACAGGCAGAGGTCAGAAGTGCTCACCAGACAAGCTTTAGTAATTACAGAAACAGATGCAAATCCAACTACCTTCCCTTTGTCATTTGGTACCAAATTTTAAATCCTAAGAGAGAAACCCTTACACAAAAGCTAAATTTACATAAAAACTTGTAAAAGGGGAGAGACACACAACACTCTTTTATGATTGTAGACAAAAGAACCTTTCAAAACATCCCACAGTTAGGGTAAAACATTTTGCCTGGTTTTGGTTTGTTTGCACAGTACTGAGTTTGACTTTGTTTCTGCTTCCTCAGCATCCCTGATGAGTTCATGCTATTGAGAGTTGAATAAGAGCCTCAAGTTTTCTCAGAGCAAATTGAAGAGCACAGAGGATACACTAGAAATACATTTGAAGACGTTTCAGAGGATAGAACAACCCAGGAGAGCCTTGTTTGCATAGAGAGCTGCAGCAGAAAGGGAAAACCTCCTTCATGGGAGTCAGGTCCCAGAAACTACAGCTGGAAAGAAACCATCTCTTCATTTCAAAGAGTACAACACTGAGAAATCTGTTGTCTCAGTGAAGTCAAAACCTGGAAGAAGTGACATGAATGAGATGCAAGAGAATTTCAATTTTAAGGCTAGAAAAGTGATGAAATTCTTCTCTGTCTAGGAGATAGATGGGGCTGCTAGGTAAAATGAATAATCCCAATGAACTACTACTAGGAAGTTCAGAAATAAGAGTCACAAAAACTTGACGTGTGCCATGGAGCACAAAATGAATCCCAGACGTGTATCACGTTCAATAAAATGAAGTTGTTCTTACACCATCTCAGGAATATTGGCTTGTTTAAGCATTGTCATTAAATATAAGGGCCGTGCCAGAAATCCACCTGTGAGAGTTATTTTATAAAATCTGCCATAAGCAATATGTTCAGAAAAATAATAATAAAAAAAAAATATATACACACAAATATATTCTTACATTTGACAGCCACAGTTATTCAGGATATCATGATCACAGCTCACATCTTCTCTAGATCAGAATTCACCCTAATAGCTGTGTTCTGTCCCAGATCACCCACTGGCTTCTCTGTGGTATTTACAATGCTCACTCTTGATACAAGGACCAACATGCAAAAAAAAAATAATTAAAAAAAATAAATCTGTATAACTGCATCTTTCTTTGCCTAAAACTTAATGGCAGAAAGGTGACTGAAGGTGTTATTTTTATTTTAAATTTAGTCAAAAGATGTTGGAGTAGTATTATTGCCTTTATGAGGCAATAATAGAGGTATATAATAGGTATATAATCCCTATGTTTTAAAAAAGCAGGGAGAACAGCTTAGATGAGCTGGTTTCTCAGCCTGCTCCTTATCAGAACCTTAGTAGCTCACCACCACTACAACCACCAGATGAGAACCTCAGCTAGTAGGACCAAATAGATACTCCCTTCTGCTGCAGGCTTGGAGATGAAGTCATGTGGCAAAGCAGAGAATACCATACTCTATGATCAGTTAAGACCTGTGTAGAAATTATTTCACAGGGGCACTGCCACTGTATGTTTCAGCCTTCTCAGTCTTTCTGCACAATATTTTTCCTCCTGTAACTAATGAAGCAAAAGGAAAACAAAAAAAAATCACCTCAGTTAGAACAAAATAATCCACAGTGCTGGCTGCTGTATCTCAAGCTCTACATACAGTACAATAAATTCACAAGGTAGTCAGGACAGACTGTTTACATACACAAAGGTCTCCATTTCAGAAAATACATAGATCTCTGTTTCAGAGAAAATAGCTTTGCCACCTGTGAATGCAGCTATGGCTATAAACCTAGAACAGATGCTAGGTGAACTGGGGCAGACCTGCATCTAACCCAAGTACATTTTCCCACACGGCTTTTTCCACCCAATTACTTTCAGCTCTGGTAATGGTGCTGGGAGTAGAAATCCCATGGGAAACTATTTCCATTAGCTTACAGAGATCCACAGCCAATCTAAACCAAATCCCCAACATTTTTCACATGTCAGTCTTGCATTTAGCATACACAGAGACAGAGGAGTATAAAACTTATTCCAAATGTCACAGTGTGGCAGCAATAATTTTTAGTTTCACACCCAAGGAGGAGAGGCTACATCATCATAAACACAGTTTTTAGCATGTAGAAATTTCACTTCACTGACAACCATGTGATCTAACTCTCTCTGCAAGAAAGCTCCTGGACATACAGAGCTTACCTGTAACATTCACTCTAATAAAATGGCCTACAGCTGTTAGCACAGTATTCTTTATTTTGGCCCTGCACTGATAGTGGCCACTCTCTGGTTAACTTTCAGAATTTCTGGGAGTGACTTTCACCTTCAGGTCCAGGTTTTGTGAGAAGTTCAAGCTTTCCATCTCCTTTCCAAACCCAGTCTCATTTTGCTTCTTTGATTTATATATATATTTTTTTTTTTATTTTTT
>VYZU01028630.1:19453-38627 GCA_013401355.1 Ceyx cyanopectus
AAATACATCACGTGGAATAGCAATAGTTTGAATATTTACTCTGTTGTTTCCTACTTTCTACTTATTCTCTTAAAAAAAAAATAATTTCAAAGCTTAATCTAAATCCTACAGAGGTATAGGTAGAATTGATGAGTGCTTTCCTTAAGTTACAGTTCACATCATAGAACTGTATCAGCAACATATGCTTTAAAAACTTTTATTTAAAAAAATTATAAAAATGTTAAAATAAATTTTAAAATTTAATCTTTTTTTTTTCAGAAAACANCATTAATAATCCTTCCCTGTTTCATGTTACCAAGGTATTCACTGCTGTCATTTCACACAGGATGAAAAAGAGCCATTGACTGATATTTTTCTAAAATATATGTTCATTTCACAACATACTCAACTTCAGCCAATAGCACCCACTGAAGGGAATCTAAATATAAACGTTCAAAACTTCACTATGAAGATGTCAGTTCAGATTCCATTTCACAGGTCAGAAATCTCAGCAAACAGCTGGTATTTCACAACGCCTGCAGTCTTGAATTGACTTGTCAAAGCAAAAGAGGAAAGCAAAGTAGCTCCAGATGATGCTGAGTAAATTGGAAAGTGCAGGGGAAAAAAAAATAATAATAATAATAGCTGATTTGGCAAAGTACACATCAACCTGCAGCTCTCTCTGAAAAAGCATTTGAAAAACATGGAAATAACACTTGCAAGGTAGTAGAAATCATTGTGGAGCAGCAGGGAATAATACACAGCACTGTTTTGGAGCAACAGAAACAAGAATCAAAATGACAGGTGTTGGATGGGGGTTTTTTTTTGTTTGGTTCTTAACTACAGAAATCATTTTAGTATTGGGAACAAGTTCAAAACCTGACACATCTATATCAAGAGGATGCAAGTGTCAATGACCTAATAAAAGGATATCTTCCTCTGGACTCAGAGATAGCCATGCTATGCAGGGCACAAGCCAGGACTTTGCTGCCCATGAGCAGCAGTGATGCAGCCAGGTTTGGGTACCAGTTCCCCTCTCCCCTGGCAGACAGAGGGGAGTAGAATCAGAGAGTGTTTAGGGCTGGAAGGGAGCTCCAAAGGGCATCTAGTGCAGCCCCCCTGCAGGGAGCAGGGACACCCTCAACTAGCCCAGGCTGCTCAGAGCCTTGGCCAACCTCACCTGCAATAGCTCCAGGGATGGGGCCTCAACCACCTCCCTGGGGAGCCTGTGCCACTGAGCCACCACCCTCAAGGGAAACAACTTCTTCCTGACATCCAGTCTCAACCTCCTCTCCTCTCATTTAAACCCATTCCCCCTCGTCCTTTCACTCCAGGCCCTTGGGAACAGCCCCTCTCCAGCCTTCCTGGAGCCCCTGCAGGCACTGGCAGGTGCTCTAAGGTCTCCCCAGAGCCTTCTCTTCTCCAGGCTGAACAAGCCCAGCTCCTTCAGCCTGTCCCCACAGCAGAGCTGTTCCAGCCTCTGAGCATCTCTGGCCCCTCTCCATCAGCTCCATGTCTCTCCTGTGCTGAGGGCTCCAGAGCTGGCTGCAATACTCCAGGGGAGGTGTGAGCAGGGCAGAGCAGAGCAGAGGGGCAGAATCCCCTCTCTCCAGCTGCTGCCCACACTTCTCTTGCTGCAGCCCAGGATGCAATTGGCCTCCTTGGCTGCCAGTGCCCACTGAGTACACTCCAGCAGGTTTCTTTTGCAGCCCCAGGCACCTGTCCTGTTCCCACCTGTGTTGGCTGCTGGTCAGGAAGCCACCATCACTGCAGCAGCAGTTGAATAGACTTCAGGTCTCTTACCCTGCATGCCTCTGTTTTGCAAATATCAAACCATATTATGGAAGATGAGTATTTTTCCTGTTCATGCATTAGGCACCTTCCAGCACAATCACATTTTATGCAGGAGAGGACATTTCAGACAATTCTTGGCAAGATGCATATGCTGCATTAAATAACTGCATGATAAACACAGCATCTAAAATAAAAGTTTTAATACAGTACAACTGCAGCTTTCCTTTCCCCTGAACCAAAAACGACCAATGGGAAACAATTAAACATAAATAATAATCAAATAATTACATCCTGTTTCAAATACTATTTTCTCTAGCTTAAGGTAAAAATAATTACCTAGAAAAACTGGGTCACTGCTTTCTTGTCAGTTGCTTTTCTTAGCACAGAGTTCATATGAAGGTTTTGCTTTGAACAAGTATTTGTTCCAAATATATTACTGATTCCAACCTGCAGAAGATATTTATCCATATGTAAATGGTATATATTTTATGGATAATACATCTTATGAGTGTATCTTCTGGCCAATACAGTCTCATTCAGGTCAATCATGGAAATAAATGTGGTAAAGAGTTGGGGAGAAGCACAAAGGAATTCCCAGCCAGCTGCAGGGAGCTTTCAGAGGTGGGATGCACTCACCAAGCTGGGGACAGGAGACCATGGTGATCATCTGGGAGGGATGAGAAGCTCCAAGGCAAGGATCAGAGGAAATGGTGAGGTACATGTCTCAGCACACCCACATCCTGAGGCTACCTGATACCACTCTAACCAAGCAAAATAACCTCCTGCTCAAAGGCTCAGTTGCCACAACAAAAATATAACATGGATGACAAAGATAATCAACTTCCTTTGGACTACACGGGTAGCATCAAAAATAAAAGTAACTCCCTATAATTAGAAAACACGTGAACTTTTAATACATTGTGAGGGATATTTTGTTTATTTTTATTAGAATCATAGGAAATAGTTATTTTTAATATTAACCTATGTCAACATCCCCTTTAGTAAACTCCCATGCCACTATTGCATTAAGTGTAGTTTTCCTGTTTAGCAATCTCTCACAAGTTAACTAAATGCCTTGCAAAAAAAACCAAAACCATTTCAAAACTAGTTTGCAAACTAAAAATAAAAGATAAGCATTAAACAGATGACTTCTGCAAATCCACTGTAATCCATAGCTTTCTGTTTTATATTTCTAGTGATAAATTATTTAACTTTTTGTCTGATTACGATTAAACACCAGGATTAGTTCTCTCTGTTATGGAACACTTCTATTTTGATTATTTTCCTGCATTAGCCAAGAGGCTGCATGTGAGGGAAGGGAATTGCTGCAGGGAACAGCTCCCATGGAAGCCACAGATGCTGAGCTGCAGCACTGCACCCTGCATCTCACTGTCAGCAGGCACTGATGCCATGCCCACAACACACTAGCATGCCAGTCACACCTCTGCAATTCATTCTGGACATCACTCTTCCAGCTCCATTTCCAGTAGCTGCAAAGCTTAGTGCTTTTCCACATGGTGCCTGCAACAGGACTGCTTTTCACTCTCAAGTCTGAAGCAGGCAGGCTGCCCTACAGTTAAAGGCCAAAAGACATTATTTGTCCCACCTTCCAAATTTCCTTTTCTGATTGCACTTGCAGGGGTTGAAAATAACTGATGTTGCTTGCACGTGGGAGTTCAAACAGCCAAGTGGTTTGGGGCCTTGACATAAGAGCTCTCAACAGAGGCAACACTCTCCTGTGCACTCACAGTGGGGAAAAAACACCTGCCATGGATGTCCCTGAGCTGGCCAGTTTCCAATCTCCTCCAAAGTCCAAGTGTGATTTTTCACAGGGGACCTCACACTGAGACACACCAACTTCTCCAGCAGCTGCCAGCACAGAGCTGGAAGGTTTATTAGCAGAGCAACAACACTGCTCGTGCTTTACACATGCAAGGTTTATGCTTTCACATCTGAGGCTTCAAAGGACAACTTCCACTAGCCAAATAGAAATATTTTCATAAACATAAGCAGACAAAAACATCCAGTATTCAAACAGCTTTCTAAACCAAACGTTTGGCAATCCAACAGCACGGATTTCTCTCACACAGGCAATGTTCTCTAGCCCCAGAATGGTTGGGGGGGCTAAGCCCAGAGCTTTCCAACACATCCAGCATGCAGCAGAGCAGCTGTGGCACAAGGTGCATGGCTGCTGGTGGGACAAAGCCACGTCAGTGCTAGCCAGACCACAAAAACAGAACATGCCCACTGCCATTTGCTCAGCCACATGTGTGTTGCAATGCCAAGCCCTGTTTCTATTCCTGCCCCATCAACTGGCAGCAGCTGGGTGCTTACAAAGCAAAGTTTTCCTGTTTGGTGGAACAAAGCTCCAGCAAAGAGGTGTGTGAAGCAGCAGCATCAGTCACCATCACCCTGCACCTCTGATGTAAGGGGCTGCCAAGGTCTGCTGAGCCAAGCTGGGGTCACTGAGGTCTGATCTGCCACATTCATTCTGAAGAAATAAACAGGTAACAAAAGATTAGAGACTTAACTCTTATGTCAGAGGCCTGACAGCTGCCTGAGGTACCCTCTCTCCCTTTCCTGCTGCTTTTATAACCAGCCCCCAAGACATGAAAACTTGATTCACAAAGGCCTGACAAATTCAGCTCCACTATCAGCTCTGCTCTGGCACCCATAGCCCCAATATCTATAAATCAGCACCCCAAAGGAACTGGAGTTAGCTCCTGTTTCTATAAGATCCTGTAACACAGCAACTGAGCAGAAGTTACTAAGTGTTCTTACACTCTTAGCAACAAACTACAACCAACTTGCAGAATTTCAAACCTCCTACATTGAAGAAAAACTTCTGTGGAAATCTCACTGATCTTTTCCAGCAGAAAGCATCTTCTCCAAGAAGCTTTTTATCAAACAGAACATCACTAAGTCAAATCTTGACCTTGCAAGAGATGAAAGCAAAGGTAACAGTCGCAGTAAATTGGATGCTGTGTAGAGCTGTACAGAGTATATTTTGATCTAAGAGCTGCCCTTACTTCAAGGGTGAAATCAGTGCAGGGTAGAAACACAGCCCTGCAAAGAGTGCAGGTTCCTGAGGCACACAGCAAACAGACAAGGAGGGAATAGCTGGGAAACAGCAGCTAGATTATACCTACATCAAGCTCGAGTTCAATATATGCATGATAAATAATCCAAGATTTACAATTAGAATCCATAGTTCAAACACACCTTGAGAAATTAATATTAATCTTGATTCTCAAGTATGCTCTAAGAAAGAGCATTTGGATGTTTATTTTTAGTAGACAGGAGGAGGCCACCACGGGTTTAATTCACCAAAAATAAAATTAATATTGGTCCAGACAAGCAACATCAATCTCCAATTGAGGTTGTTTCATTGAGAAACCAGAAAATACTGTGTAATATCATGGGACACCTTTCCAGTTCATAAATAGATGAGAACCCATTTTCATCATTTCTATCCAAGAAACCATTTCCAACAGTTCACGTGCAAAGTATTGCTAGTTCTGCAAAATAAACTGAAAAAAAGGGTCGGTTTAGAAGCAAACTAATGAAAATTTCAACGGTGGCACAGTTCACAAAGTCCTGAAACTCTCCGAGAGTGCAGAGAGAGATCTTATCTGGGTTTCTGCCATTCAGAGGAGCCCACCCTCTGCGACTCTCCACTCAGATCAAGTGGTGCCTCTGCAAATGCAATTCAAGCAGGCACTTGAGCTCTCAAGTGCACGGGGATAGCCTCCACAACATCCACAGCTACAAGGAGCTGAGAGGTTTTATTTTCACTGGCTGAAATACACCCGATACTGCACTTTTTTTCTTTATTTTTGCACCGCGGGCTTACAGAAAACGTCTCCTTGGTATTAAAAAAAAAAAAAAAGATGCTAAAAGGAAGAAGTATTAAAAAGAACCAAACGACTTGGTGAGTAAACACAGTGTTCCTCCCCAAAGTGTAACTCAGCGCTGGTGCTTTCAGCCAGGTGCATGGCTATTTGTGTGCCTATAAAGCTACAAGAGCATCGCAACAGCAAAACATTCCCATGCACCCATCTCTCGGGGTTTTAAAAACACATGAAAGGCTCCGAAGTTGAGTTTCCTTTCAGACAACATGTGCTTGGCTGCCACCCCCTCTGCGGGGCCATAGGTGTGTGCAGAGCGGCGACAGGAAGCAGTGTGGAGACAGAGCATCTTCTCAGCCAATTAATACCATCTTCTCTCCATCTCTGAAACCAGCTTTGGGAGGCACAGTACCAGCATCAGCCCCAATTAAAAAAAAAAAAATCCATATAATATATATGTACTTCATTATTAATCAAAATATCGGTTTTAAAAATTAAAAATAAGGAGTTTGAGGAGGAAAAAAAATATAAATATAAATAAATATAATTATATATATAAATTAAAACACAGGCAACAAGCTATCAAGAACACGATTTTTCATTCCTAAACATCCATCCAGCCCCGCCGGGATCCACTGCAGCAGCTACAGCAGCATCTCAGCATCCCGCCCGCCCTCCTGCTCCTGCCCTCCGGCCTCGCTTCCCAAGGCTCCGATCCCTTCGCTCTCCCATCTCCAGGTAAATCCCGAAAAACTTGGCAGCGAGAGGTCGATTTGTTTCACCACCGCCGAAACACGAGGCTGCGCGTAAGGTTTCGCCGCCGACTCTGGGAGTAAAGGGGAACTTCTGAGCGCGGCTGCCGCGCTGGGACGCGCTCGCTCGGCTGCCTGGGGGTGTCGGGCCGGGCACCACATCCCCGCAGCGGCTCAACCGCACCCTCAGCGCACGGTGGCGGCGGGCACACCCTCCCCAGCGCGGGGGTTGCGGGATGCCCAGCGGCGCCCGCTCCGCGCAGACAAAGGGGGTCGTGGTGGGGGTGGAGAGGGGGCGCGGCGGCTCCGCGGTCTCACCTGGGACATCTGCGGGCGCAGGTTGATCTCCTTGAGGTTGATGGAGTGGCTGCGCAGGTTGTTGAGGAGCTGGCAGAGCAAGACGCCGTCGCGCAACGTCTGCGCCAAATCGAAGACCTGCGCCGTGTCCCAGGTCACCCGGTGGTTGGGCGGCAGCACCTTGCAGCTGATCAGCCACTGGCCGCACTGCTTCCACGGCTCCATCCCGGCCGCCGAGCCGCGATGCCGCGGCCGCTGCAGCCCCCGCTGCGCCCTCCCGCCGCCGCCGCCGCTTCCTACCCACCCGTGGCGGTGGCGCCGGGGGTACCGGTGCCGCGACTCCCCGGGCGGCCGCGGTTCGGCAGCTCCGCTCCCTCCGGCCTCCTGAGGCAGCTCCCCCAGGCTGCCCGGGGAAGGTGCTCTGCAGCTCTGCTCTGCTCGTTTGCTCGGCTCCTCTGCTCGTTGTTTGTTTGCTCTGCCGCCCACCTGGGATGGAATAAGCAGCACCTGCAGCAAACAAGATGCAGCTGGAGGAGGCGTGTGTAAAATGGCATCACGCTCTAGCCTGATGGTGCTTCGGCCTTTTCCTCACAGCTAGGTGCTCCGAAGAGGGGAAAGCAGCAAAATGTCAGGAAAAATGCAAAACGAGTGTAATATTTCATCATTATGAAAGATGCCTGTGTCTAGAAATGATAGAGAAGGTGGCATTGTATTGTTTTCCCCTCAGGTGTGTTGCACCAACTGGTTTGAATTTTGTTTGCACTTCAGATAATATTTTTTTTTAATATATTAGCTTCCAAAATGAATTCAAGAAAATGGAAATATATATATACACAAACAACTTTAAATTACTCAAAGTGTCCAACCCCACAAACAATGCAAACATTGGAGTATATCCTCTTATCTCACAAAATATTTCCTTTGGATTGCTGAAGCAGTGCTAGCAACTTACTTTCTGTACAACAACAATAAAAAGTCACTTAAAAGAAATTTTTAAACCTGCCTTTTTTTAAAAAAAAAAAACACACAGTATTTTTCAAGTGTTATTTATGTGTAATTTAGGGGGAGGGGACAGAACCCACAGGCCAGAGTGAGAAAGCATCCTAATACCAAAACACTAACTTGATAATTCCAAATAATCCACAACTATCCTTGGTTTTCACATCTCCTCTCTTAAAAGCCTGATATTTACTGCTTTCTGAGCTCAGAATAATCCCACAAAAAGCTCTTAATAATTTCTGAAATAAATAATAAGTTCTGGGAGTTTATCTCAGCAAGTGAGGCCTAGCAAGCAACTTACATGTTTCATTCAGCCTAAAATGCTGTCTCAGATTTTTACTTTCTTGAGCAGGTGATATACTTGTTATTCCAGTTTTCCTGAGCAGATAGTGTTATTAACTTCAGAGCAGGAGCACAGACTGCAGAGCAGCCCCCCACTTTGCACTGCACTCACCCAAAAAGAAAACCCTGGCCCTCAAAGTGAGGAGGATCTGATAGCATCACCCATGACACCTGTGCCACCAGCCCTCAGCTGATGGGGTGAGACTGGGGTTAATTTACTAATTACAAGTGTTGCTCAGGGTCACCTGGGAGCACCTAAAGATGCACAAAGTTTCAAGCTCCCCCACTCTTCTTAGCCCTCTGCTTGTGTCAGCTGGCTCACAAACTAAAAAGCACAGCAGGAGCTCCCAGAGCTGCTCTGGACTGGAACACATCTCAACAGAACACAAACTCTCATTAGCAGCAAGTGGGTTTGATTGAATAAAAAGAGGGATCCCCATTTCAAAAGGCTTGGTGGAAGGGCAGCTGAGCTTGAAGTGTTCAAAATAACTGTTGTTTGCATGGGAGAGCCTGAGCTCAGGTTGAGTTGCCTCAGCAAAGTTTCCTTCCCTGCTCATGCCTGTGCAGGCAGCTGCTGCCCAAGCAGAGAGAGAATTTAATTCCTAATTTAAATCAAAAGGGACTGAAATTAATAGCCTGCACTGTGATCATCTGGATATTACCATGCAGCAATATGAACATCAGAGCAGTTTGATCAAGAATGCAATAAACTACCTCCTAGTCACATATTTTTTCTCTGTGACAAGTTAAATGCGCAGTGATAAATAAGATTTTGGTTGCACCCACAAGCTTTCCACTCTCAGACTGTCAGCAACCATAACAATGAAACAAATACAAAAGGCAGTAAAAAAAAATAGATAAAATAAATAGAAAAATGTCTGCATTACATTATTTTTGTCCCCACTTTAGCTGCCTCCAGCCTGGATCAGTGGCATAGCATCAGTGGCATGCTGCTGATATTCAGGAATATCTGCACATTCACCTCCCTCCTCTCTTGCAGTAGCTTCACAATATTCCCCCTCTGTTCACAGTCCTTTCTGGGAAGGGGCTCCATTTTTCCCCTTAATCCTAAAATCAAGGATCTGCATTCAAGAGCTACTTCTACATTGACTTTTTTTTTCTTTTTTGCTGTTAATAGCTACAAAAAAAAACAGAAGATTTGAAATAACAAGTACTTTTAATAAACCAGGTGCTGAAGACACATGGGAAGTTTGAGTTATTTCCATCCCCTTCTCCTCACAACCCAAAAATGGGTTTGATGGCAAGTTTTCTACTAATTTATCTGCCCTGCTAGCTTGTCAGCATCATCTTCTTCTGGAAACAAGTTTGGTTATTTTCCCCTGCAGCTGGAGACAGCTGAAATCAGGAGAGAATCACTCGAGTTGTTTGCAGACGGTGCATATGCAAAGTCTGCCATGAATCTGAAAAGAGAGAAGAATGTTTGGGCCACCTGGGTGATGAAATGTGCATTTTTATCACAGCTGATAAGGAGCTATTCACCTGCTGTTAAACTGTCTAAACACTGCCTTACCTGGCAATTTCTCATGGGATCCTGTAGCTCAGAAATCCAGCCCAGCACACAAGGGTGAGAATTTACAAATTAATTTATCTGAGAGGAGAAAAACTAAATGGACATGCACAGTGATATGCTTACAGTGACATTTTCCTCTGCAATTAAATAAATATTTTCAATAGGATGTCCAGACTACCATTTCTCCCAGTGGAAAACACTGGTTTGTATAGATCCAAGTAAACAAGCTGCTTTTCTGGAGAGAAAAGGAATTTTCTTCCCATTTTCAGGATAAGCTGCTCATGGAGTTTAGCACAAATCTCAGTTCCTCCCTCAACAACCTCACTTAGCACTTCTGGGTTTTTTCTAGGGGCTTGGTATGAGTTGTTTTTTTAGGAGGGGGATGGGAAGCCTGGGGGGAACAGCCAGAAAAATCACTTAAGTGACACCTTCAAAGCCAGGCAGTCAGGTAGCTGAGTGCTCAGCCATGTAACTGCATTCAGAAGAACATTCTTCTGTGTGTATTAAGGGCACTTCTAGATACTGAGATAAATTCATCCCTGGTGAGTGCTAATTTCAATACTAGGCATGAATTTGAGTCACCATGTCCTTTTCAAGGGAGCCTACTGGGATTAGTTACAGCAATACAGTTAAACTCAGATATTAAAAGTTAGCAAGATCAAGGCCACTGCTGGATCAGAGCTACAACTGAGAAAAATAAATGGACTAACCAGCTGCCAATCAGACAGAAAAATGAACAGCATTTATGAGTATTAGCTATTTGTAACAGCACAGTCATACTTGGACCTCAGATACCTTAAACAATCTGGAAGCTCAGCATAATGACTACTCTGAAAGGGGAAAAAAAAAAACCATGTAATAATAGTGTGAGACAGACAGGTTTTAAGCAGATGGTAAAAAAAGTGTCAGTCTGAGGCAAAAAATAGATCTCCAGGCTATTGAATAATGAATGAAAAACTCCTTCCCTGCTATAGTCATTTTAAGTGTGTGACTGAGTATCTCCATTTAATAAGGCCTCATGTAGATGAGCTCAACTCATCTCTTACAATCAGATTTTTTTTTCTCTCAGGGGCTGATTTCTGTTGTGCTCTCTCCTGATCCCTTTCCACAGGATAAATTCCCTTGTGCCTAATCAGAGCTTCCACTGCAAGCAATCAAGGCAGTTTGATTTAACAACACAGGCTTTATTAAAGAAATCCTGACCTCACTGAAGTTGGTTGGAGCATCTTTGTTGCCTCCTCTGGTCCCCTCCATCAGCTCCATGTCTCCCCTGTCAGCTACAGCTCTTGGAGTCCTGGGAAATGTGTTTTCTGGCAAAGGATAATACTGACCATGAGTAAAGACTGACTGGAGAGGACTGCTTGCATTTCTTCACCACAGCTGATGTCACAACTGAGGGGAGTTAAATGCAAAGTTAGTGCTTTTTTAAAGCAGGTTACTATTGCTTTTCATCCCCAGTGAGGGATGAGGAGCTGGAGGGAATGCATCATGTACTGGCAGATCAATAGAAAAACGGAAAAGGAGGAGACACCCATTATCACTCACTCCTTGGGAACTTAGCACTGTAGCCCAGGAAACTAAATTAACTCCTGCTCTTGCTACATTAAAGGTTTGTAATCAGAGAAATAGAATATAGATTCACTCTTGTTCGTGCAGGGTGGAAAGCAGAGCTCCTTCTCCTCTCTCTGCTGCCTCTCAGCTCCAGGGTGAGTGAGACCTGAAGCCCTGGGACACCAAAGCCACAGGAGAGGAGTCACTTTGTCTGAGCTCACCAGCAAAACCACCACAGATCACTGGTTTATGGCAATGAACACTGATGGGGAGATGAAGCTTTCCTGGTCCTTCTTACATTCACTTTTGCTTCTGCAACTAATGATAAAAAGTTATTTCACATCACACAGAATCAGAATGTGAGGGGTTGGAAGGGGCCTAGAAGATCATCTAGTCCAACCCCCCTGCCAGAGCAGGATCACCTAGACCAAGTCACCCAGGAACAGATCCAGTGCCAATTTCATTCAGTTCACACAGGGCAGAAAAGTAACATGGCAATATAAACATTAAACACACTGCTTTTAGTGTGACTGCCACAGTTGCATAATAGTTCCTCCCATTAACTGCTGCGAGCCAGATCCTGCCTGAAATTAAATCTTAAATCTTCTCCTGGAGATTGCATGTTAGCAGAATTATTTGCATAATACTCACAGCTTGACTTCCAATGTGTGCTGCAGAAATAGCTCAGGGAAAGGAAACAAACTCCAAGTCACACTTGGAAATTATTTGATCCTGCTATTCAGTGTTTGCCACATTCCATCATCTTCTTACCAAAAAAAAAATAAGCTTTCCTGATGAATTATCAATCAGCACAGCAAATTCTTCCATCTGAAATCCCAAAGCTGACAATCTGCATGCACAATCAGGTGGACAAAAGGCATTTGATACAGGTGAGCTTGAACTAAGTAGCTGTTTTCTGTCAAGGAAATAATGGGGTATTTCTTACAGCTTGACTGCCTTCAACTTTCTAAGCAGTAAAAGATGCAATGTTATGGTAAATTTACAGGAAGAAGACACCTTATTTAAAGACAGTGTTTGTCAGTGTAAGGTTTTCCTTGGTAGGATGTTGACTGCCCCTCAGCTGGAGGCTGCCTCAGCATGGCCAGGATGAGCATGGGCAGCCAGGTCCAGGGATAAAGAGATGTGTTGGATAGGAGGGCATGAAGTGGTGCTCACAACCAAGTTGCAGGGGCAGAAATGACACCAGGAGCTAAGCTCTGGGGGTCTGGGTGCAATAATCCTGGTTTTCATCATGTGAGCTTCTTTGGCTGGATGGGGTTGTCACAGGAGTTTCACCTATGAAACAGAAATAATGTTGAAAATCATGGAAAGGTTCTTTGAAACCTTGTAGTGATCACCTTTTATGTCTAAAAACACTATTAGTGTGAAGTGCTACATGACTGGCAATAGTGATGTGTGCTGTCTTGAAGTCAATGTTCCATTTGTAGTGATCTCACTTTGGCAATACTGACCTTGAGTCACAACAGATGACAACCACCAGGTAGTTAGTTAAAAATGAAAGAGCAGAGACCAGCCCAGGAGTTCTCAGCAAGCAAAAGGCACAGAAACCTCTGGAAATAGCTGTGGAGGAGGAAGCCTTTAAGGTGTCACACAAGTGCACTCCATTACACTAAAATGCCATTTGGATAGTCAAAAACTCAAATAATTATAACAAAAAAAATAATTAAAATTGAAGTTACTTACATGCAAGGCCAGGCAATGAGCTCAGAGATGTTTGTCCATCATCTGTTGCTACCCAGGCAGTTTTTACTGGTGCATGACAGCATCCTTCCTCTGACAGCCAGGGATGCTCTTGCCCTTTTGCAGGTGAGCCAACTGCATTTCTGAATGCCTGAAGCAACGACCTATTTCCTAGCCTTGCTCATCATGTGTATTCAGTACATTCCTGGCACTACTCAGCCTTGCCAAATACAACAAATACAACATTGGGTATGAAACAAGGGAGCACTTTGGCTTTTCTTCAGTTCTAAAAGCACATTGATGCAGTAGGAATAACAAACTCAGGAAATAACCCTCAACAGAATGTCACAGACAACAAAATTCATGTGAAATTTCCAGCTACAGTGCTAGGGATTTCTGAAGGAGACTACAGCTAAAAGCTGCCCTTTTTCCAGCCAGATACAGAAGATGCACATCAGCAGAGAGTCAGCTTCTGTCCTCCAGATATTAGGAATAAAAGGTTCTTGTGCTGAGTTAAGGGAGAGAATTCTTTTTATGTCATCACAATAATTTTGGATATTAAAATGAATCTATTAATGAAGAGAAAGGAAATTCTAATGCTAATAGCTAATGTTAGTTATCATCAGAAACTAAGAATAAGGATGTCAGGTATGACCACAAAGAAAATCAGTGTTGCATTAGATAATCACCTAGGAGTCTGCAGTGAACAGGCAAGAGTCATGATCCTCCTGATGATTTTTCTAGCTAAAATTCTTCCCAGAGCCAGTATATTATGGTAGCTGAGCATCTCTATGTGCAATTTCCCATTTCATCCTGTACTGTTTTCCTTTCACTGACTCACACTTGGTCATGTTTACAAACAGACACTACACTTGGAAACTTTTGGAGTGGATGCAGAGGATAAAATGTGACAGCTTGGGAATGTGTTTATTAAGCAATGTGAAACAGCTGCTTCTGTCTTGCAACACATGCTTTACCTATTACAGGAGACACCAGTTTGTATTTACTTCACAGTTACACCCACCAAGCTATTACAACTCATTCCATTAGGATATAAACTGGAGTGGAAGGATGGAGCAGTTTTAAGACCCACCAAGGCAAGCAGTGTCTGTATGTTTGATGTCTCTGATGGTTGCAAACTCAGCCAGCAGATGCCTGGACAGTGATTTTCTTTCCACCTCAAAGAAATTCTACTGGATTAAAAAATTGTTAGTACTTCTATTTGTAAATTCTGACTGTATATAAATTGTTCCAAAGGATGTGGTGCTTTTCACAAGCTGGTACTGTCCATACAAAACAAGATAAAAGGATATATACTAATGATTTTTTACAGTATTTTTTTTTTCATTCATGGAATAACATGAATTAAAATTATTAGGGGAA
The DNA here is from genome assembly GCA_013401355.1 of Ceyx cyanopectus. Classification (NCBI taxonomy): domain Eukaryota; kingdom Metazoa; phylum Chordata; class Aves; order Coraciiformes; family Alcedinidae; genus Ceyx; species Ceyx cyanopectus. Next base: position 33,631 of record VYZU01028630.1, read on the forward strand.
GAAACAATTTTCTAATAGACAGATTGCATATTTAGGCCTTACAGCAGATTGAAAGTTAAAATTATGCTAAAATTGTTGGGGAATGTAAATTCTTCTTGTTTAATTGACACTGCATGAGATGCCAGGAATAATTAATAAGGCTAAATTTAACTGCTCTGGCAGAATTTCCATTTCAGATGCAGATTGTTTTGGCCACAGACCAAGCTATCTAAAGCAGGTCCCTCTTTCCAGTACTGCCAGTGAAGTCACAGTGTCCAGAGCTGAGGACAAGGTGAGCTGCATTTCTTTCTGCAGAAGACCTGCAACCATTTTCTGTGCAAGGGTGATGAAAACAAAAAAAAACAAACTCCTCTGCTGTAAGTTGCTGTTTCAGTCTGAAAACTCTTTTCAGCCTGGCTTCAAACCAGTGAAACCAGATGAAACCAAACTAGCAGGTTTACTCCTCTCTCTTGTGCTCTGGTGGGAGGGCTCTTACTGACTTCACATGTTGAGCTCAGGAAGGAAAGCCAACCCAGACACCACACAGGCAAGTGACAGGGGGCAAGTGTTGCTATCTGGCTTCTGCTGCAAGGGAACTCGAGTTTTGTGAGATGCAAGTGGCCTTTTTAGCCCAGACCAAAGCTTGATCTCACTCAGCTTTCAATTTCCTGCCTCCTGCAGCCCAGAAGAAACAAGTATCAACTTGTTACCCCCAATTTCATTTTAACATCCTCCTTCCAACGCTTTTCCTGTGAGAAAGTGAGGTACCCAGAATAATGGTGCTGTGCTAAGGAGTCAGAAACAAATTGCTGCAATCCAGGATCCAGGCAATTCAATCCAATCCTCCTGGGGAAACAGCTGCCCCTACCAAAAATCTGCCTGAGATGCCACCTTCAGCTCTGGAGCTGCAATTAGTGCATTCCTGAATTGGAAGGTAATGATGCAGGACATGAGAATGGCAATCCAGATGGCTCAGCAGCAGCCTCAGCATGGCAGCAGCTCACAAAAACTTCAGCTCCAGCAGCTCAGACAAAGCTCAAGTGCCTTTCATGGCACCAGAACTCAACCTGCCTGGTTAGGTGGTAACTCACCAACTCATTTGATGTTCTACAACAGGAAAAAATTACTCTGAGGCTCATCCCTGTTAGCTGGCCACCACTAGTCCTTCCCATGCACAACCTCAGGTTCTTCTTTGCCTACCCTGTAATTACAGAAAAAAAAATTAAAAGCACAAGAATGACCCATAAACATCAATGGAGTGGCAGATGACAAATGATTTCATTCACATTCATTACCACAGTGTCTGTCTGCACAGAAAAAGTCAGTTTTATTATTGGTTTGCTATGAGAAATAGTGTGAAGCTCATATATGGATGATATATGCAACTTTTCTTCAAGGTGCAGTGAATAAACTAAGTGCTCATAGCAAAGACTGCCTTGAATGAGATAAATAAACTCATATTTTAATCCACTGTGGGAGAAGAAAAGGCTGAAGCCATAAAGCTGGTTGTTCAAGCACAAAGGGAGAAACCATAACACAGTTAAGAGTTTAAAATTATTTTAGCACTCCATTAACGTTTTAATATCCAGAACAAACCATTCCTACTGAGAGAGAAAATTTGGTTTTGTGGTTAAGACAAAACTGGAAATTCAAGACACATGTTAATTCCTAGTCTGTATGACATGGGAGTAATTTGATTCTCACTGTCCCAGTTCCTCACCTAGAAAATAAAGCTGAAAATATAATTTTTTTTTTAAGCACTGAGTTTAGATTCTCAGATCACAGAGCAACTATTACATCTTATTTCATATTAGGTACAGTATCCAGAATAAAGGTGAAGGTTATACAGAAAACTTAAATTTTCAGGAACCTCTTCCAGGGGCTTACTCTGCTCCACCACTCCCTACCCAGTAGAAATAGACCTTCTGAGAGGGAAGCACCTCACCCCCTTGAACCAAACCCTGTAGCCCACACAACCCCAGTCCTCTATGCCTGGGAACTCAGATGCCAGCCTGAAAAATGAGGGTTTCCACACACTGCACCTTCCTTTGCATGTTTCAAAGCAAGATCCTGTCAAACCAGCACCCACAGCTCAGCTCACAACCACCACAGGCAGCCCTCCACAGCCAGCTGAGCATCTCTCCAGTTCCCATCTGGGCCCAGTTCCCTTGGCAGGCATGGTTCCCTTCCCAGGCATCTTCCCTACTGTGGCAGGGTGCCCTCATGGGTTGATTTCCCTCTGGGGGCACCCCCTGCTGCACCCCATGTTCTCCTCAGGCACACTTGTGATTCTCCCCTCTAAACCAGTCACTCTTTATGGCTGAGTTTGAGTGGACTGCTTGAAGCACAAGCAATGGTTGCCATTCTCACTGGGATTAATAGAAAGACTTCCCATGTTTCCACATTGCCTGCAAGAGCTATCAAACTTGCATCTTGGACTGTTAAACTCTCCACCAGCAACTTACAGGGACAGTCCTGCTTCTACCTTGAAGTTAATTTGTCTATTCAGAGCCCCAAACTAGATCTAAACCCCAGATTTCATATGTATGCAAAAGAGGCTAAGCAGATAATTTAGAAGAAGAACCACAGAGGCCTGGCTGGCTGGCAGGACATGCTAAATAATAGTTCAAACAAATACTGCCTGCCTCTGATGATAAAAGATGATTGCACAGCACAGGCAAACACATCCCAAATAGACTGCAGTGCAATCTGTCTTCATGCAGCCCCATGGGTCATGCTGAGTTGGAAAATACTCTATAAATGCTAGTAATGGCAAGCAATCATTTTAATTAGATATGGCCTAATTAAAAAAGAATAGAGGCTTTTAGAGCTCATGCATCCCCAGTGTGCACTAGGGATCCCCAGTGTTTGGCAAACAGGAACAATGTCTGTATTATTTAATAAGCATAATGTTATCAGCAGAACTTTAAAGCAGGATTTAATGGGTATGCTCTGGCTCACCAGATAGAATGTTGACTGGGCTAGATGGAGGAAGGTCACTGGCATCTCACATCTCTAAATGAGATCTCAAAATGTCTCAAAAATATAAAGTACATAGAAAGAATTGGCTAAACCTCCTGAAGGGATTGGCTAAACCTCCTGAGTGCTTCTGAAGCTGTGTGTGGCTGTTGGGCAGGTTCATTCAGATCCAAATTGGTCCAAAGCCATCAAGTGACTCCAGTTGATCAGCTTCTGTGCAAGAGCAAGTAAGAGAAGAGAGAATCAGTGAGACCAGTGCCCTCCTGGCAGCCCCATGCCTCCCCACAGCTCCCCTGCTCCCTTCCCCAGAAAGACCAGGCATTCCTGCCTGCTGGGAGCTGGGGAGCACCCCTGTACCCCCCTCATCCCTCTGCTGCCAGGCTGGGAAAGGCCATGGAAAGCAGAAACCCTGTGCTCCCATGACCCAGCCCACTGGCAGCATGGGTCCCTCTCTCATTTTCACATGCTGTTGTGTAATGCTTCCAGTCTGCTGGGGGAGGAAGCAAAAATACCACAAGAAAAAGCACTTCCTGAAGCATTTCTGAGCTAGTCAAACCCAGGAAATAATGGAAATTACAGCAATGCACGGGCTATAGAGTTTCTCAAGTCTATTTTGCATTTCTGTTATTTCCTGGGTTTTTACAGGAATACTTAAAAGTCATAAAGAAGCTGAAGCTGCATAGAGGATCATGAGGGCATTAAAGTAGTAAAAGCTTATCCTCTCCCTGCACATACTGAAAGCAACAGACAGCAATAACCTTTAGGGAGCAATGGCTGTGCATCATGCTTGATGCACTGCCCCAGCCAGACTGCTCATCCTGCTCCCCCCTCAGTCTCCTCTTCTCCAGGCTCAAGAGGAGCCCCAGTTCTCTCAGCCTCTCCTCAGCAGGGGCTAGATGCAGGCAAGGCTGCCACAGGGCTGGGGTTTGCTGGGGATGCCTGACTCCAGCAGCAGTTTCTTGTGAGGGAGAGTGCTGCTTTCAGCAGTGCTGTATTGATTTGTCTCCCCCGAAGTCACCTTAGAAGATGATTTACATTAAGAAAATCAATTAAAAAAAAAAAAAAGTCATTGCTGGGAACAATGCTAGATTTCTAAATTCAGAGCACAACTGTGCACGTGCCTGAGTTCAAAATGCTACACAATTCTTATTAAAGGCAGCAGGAAATTTGCTTTACACTGAGATATGCACAATAAAGTCTCCATCCCTAGCTCACTGTCCTGACTCCAAAAGACTCAAAACCTAAAGGCTGCTTCCATATAATTGTGGCATTTTCTAGCCCTGCCTGAAGTTAACAGCAACTTCTTTCCCTTGAAAAGGAAAAATGGTTTTGAAATTGAATTCTTTCCAAGTATGTTGCCCTAATTTCATCATTTCCTTCCTTAATGAAACACACACATTCACCTACTATTTAATAAAAGAGAATCAGATGATACTTAGTCATCTGTTGCTCCAAGGTCTGCACGGATCTCATGCAAGGTGCTCAGTAACTCATCAGGGTAATGCTGGGAATATTTTTCTCCCTCATGGGTGACTAAATGCTTTACACATCAGCTTCTCTGCCCTACCACAGGTAGCTTTCAAAGCCTCAACTATCATCCTGACAAATAATTTATTCTTAAAATAGCTTAAAATGTATTTACACCTCCAAAAGTTGCTTAAATAACAATTTAGTCCATGATAGTTGGCTTTTTTTTTTTTGCAGTTTTCACTACTGTACATATTAATGCACATAAAAATGTAATTATATGTATTTTACAGTTGTTTAACCTCTTTTCAGTCCACTACAACTACTGTGAGGATGCTGTCAGCACTATGGAGCACTGGCTGCACACACTTCCCAAACACACGTGTCAAGTAAGTGCTGCACATTTCCTGGGGTCAGCACCATTTGCTCAACACATGACAGAAAAATGAATGGCTTTGGGCTTTTCTGCTGACCATTTGTTTTCCAGAGAAAGGAGGTATCTGTGCCTGAGTTTAAGTGAAATATGGATTAAATATAATTATAAAAATAAATAATATAAAATAATTATAAAA